>PVKS010033057.1:0-22034 GCA_004027875.1 Aplodontia rufa
GGTGAGGACCCTGGTGGAGTGGAAAACAGACCGGGTGCGGGGGTCAGAAGCATGAGTGGCAGTCCTCTCTGAGGAAGAAAACCCATGCCCTCAAAGCTTTGCTGTGATCAGAGGGAAGGAAAATCCACTGCTGAGAATTGGGCCCACGAGCCAGTCCTCCAGGGGATCTTCCCAGAATTCACGAAACCTTACGCTGAGAATTAAATTTACAGTAACCTCAGTGGGAGCAAATACCAATTCTCTCTGGAGGAACCTGCCTTTGTTAATGCCTTCAAAGAATTTCCGCAGATAGAATCCCAAAGAAAATGAACACATTGCCGTGAAAAATAACTAAGTACATAAGGAAACTACTTAGCAAAATTAACCAAAAGTGTCATACAAAGAAACAGATCTCCACTGCTTTAGAAAATGAAATTACGGAAAATGATAAAGGAAATGACTATGCCTAATTCATCTAAAGAGATAAGAGTCTTATGCAGGGCAACAGAAAAAAATACCAACCAGAACTTCCCTTTTTTTTCAGTAGTGAGGATTGAACACAAGGACGCTGAACCACATCCTCAATCCTTTCTATTTTATTTTTTATTTTGGGGCAGGGTCTCACATTTGTTGCTGAGGTTGGCCTCAAATCTGCAACCTTCCTGCCTCAGCCTCCCAAGCAGCTGGGATTACAAGCACACAACACCATACCTGGCCCAGAAGATAGATAGATAGATAGATAGATAGATACATAGACAGATAGATAGATATAAAGTATTTCAAGAAATTAAAAGCACACTAAAACTGAAAACCTTATGGACAGGTTTAACAACAGATTGGCCCTGCTGAAGAGGGAACAAGTGAACTGAAATCTAGCTGATGAAATCATCCAGAATGCCACAGAGACAAATAGGTAGGAAAGAGCAAAACAGCAATTTAGGGGCCTGGTAAGAGTGACTGACAGATTTCTAACTAAGGCTCAGAAGTAGAAGAGAGAACGGCACAGGGGCAATATTTTAAACAACAATGAGAACTTTTCATAACTGACCAAAAAAGATGTCAACCTGAAGATTAAAGGAGTCTAAAGAATCCAGAATAAATTCACTCCTAGACACGTCCTAAGATCTTAAAAATGGCCAGAGAAAAATCATAGATTCACTTCAAAGGAGCAATGGAGAGTTTCACAGCTGACTTTAAGAAAATAATGGAGGGGCTGGAGCAGTGGCTCAGCAGTTACAGCGCTTGCCTGGCATGCACAAGGACCTAGGTTCAAACCCCAGCACCACATGCACAACTACACAACTAAGTGTCCCAGAAACAGGCCAGATGAAAAACTAAAAAATAAAATTGATTCTCTCTTCCTCTTTCTCTCTCTCTTTCCTTTAAAAGAAAAGAAAAGAATGGAAGCCAGGGCACAGTGGAAGTGTAGCCTGAACAACATCTTTCCTGTGCTGAGAGAAAATAACTGTCCCTCTAAAATCCTAAACCCAAAGAAGGTGTCTGCCATGAATGAGGCCGCGATAAGATATTCTCAAAAAGCAAAAATGTTATTTACCACCAGCAGACCCTCAGTACAGAAAGCTGAGAGAAATAACTAAGGCAGAAAGTGACCCCACATGGAAGATCTGAGAAGAGTATGAAATAAAACAACGTAAAATAATCTCATGTAGGGCCTAAAAGAAAAGCCAAACTAAAACATATGACAATAAAGTACAAGCAGAGGGAGAGAAGGTTACTGAAATATTCTAGGGCCTTTGCATTCCACAGGAATCACAGATACGAAACGGGGGACCTCGATTAACAAAGCAAGCATTTTGTAATTATTAAGAATATACTAAAAAATTTAACCTCTCGTCTAGTAATGAGAGAACCTCAATCTCAATCTAAAAGAAGGCAATGGATAGAACCGGAACAGATGGGACAAATAAAGTACAAGAGGCAAGGCCAAGAGTTCAATCCATAGCATGAAATCCCATCCCACCACATCCCAAAATATCAACAATAACAAACAAATAAAAAGATGGGAGATATAAATCTAATTGCATCTTGTATTACAATAAATGTAAATGTGCCAAATATCTAGTTAAAAGACAAAGATTATCATCTTGGAAAAAAAACAAACAAAAACCAAAATCGTTTGTGGCCAGCCTGGATAACACAGGGAGATCCTGTTCCCAAAAATAAAAAAATAAAAATAAAATTCAATGGAATGCTATTTACAAGTGATATTGTAAAAACACGGGAACATTGGAAAGTTGGTAGTAAAGGGTGGAGAAAGATACCAGGCACATTCTAACAACATGGATAAGGGCCTGAGCTTTACAGGTTCAGGGGGCAACATTCAGCTTTGTTCAGGTAACTTGACTTGTGACTTTTGGATAAGGGTCTTCCCTCTCACTTATGATAGGTAGGCAGGACTATATGATCACTAACATCCTGTGAGTACAGATACAGGCAAAGCTGGGCAAAAACACTAAAACAGTAGTTCTCAACAAACAGGTGCAAAAGTATCTGTCAGAATCAACTAGGAAGATTTTTCAAAATGCTGACTCCTTCCCCTACATATACCCTTGAAAGTCAGAACCTGGAGGGATTTGGTGCATATGGAAACACTCTTTCAATTGATTCTGATATTGCCACCCACCTTCCCACTCATGCTAAGGCATCAAGAATCCTTAGACAGGAAAGCAAAGGCACTGGCATTATGAATTACAAATGCTAAGTTGCAACAGAAGGGGAGAAGCTGGAACAGTGGCAATGTCCCTGCTGAGGAATCCCAACGCCCAGACAGCTTCAAGATATGAGGTCCCACTGTCAAGAAGGGCTCCCAGATCCTGGAACTTTTCTGCAGCTTCTCAGAACCTGGGCAAGACAGTGGATACCATGGTTCTATTTGGGGACACCTGTAGCCTCCCCCCCCACACACACACTCAGGGAGAAACTCTTACAAGCTGGAAGAGAATGAATTTGTTCCATCCCACAGTCCCTGCTCTATGGCCTCTGGGGAAGGAGGCAGAGGAGCAGGTGGCCCCTTGATGCTTCTCCAAACTCACCCACATCCTGCTCATGTCACTCAGCTCATTTTTGTATCTAAGAGAGTCCTTCAAGACCTGGAGAGGGAAGAGAAGAGCCGTGAGCACAGGACGGGTGGCCAGAGGCAGCTGAAGCTGGGCTGGGGGTGGGTGCAGAGGGTAACTGGGAGGGGCACACCCAGCTCTCAGCAGTATCCAAAAGGCCAAGAGAAGGGGTCAGCCTTGTGGGTCCCTGGCCTCCCGTGCAGCCCCAGGGACTCACGTTTGGGTGTCCATCTCGGAGAAGCTTGTGGAACACGTGGCAGAATTTCCAGCAGAGCATGGCATTGCTGGAGAGGGGCAGCCGGTTGATGACAGACCAGAAGGTCTGCGCCCCTTTCTCATGGTGGGTGCCCAGGATGCACGGTGAGGCGGTCATGGAAAACTAAGGCACACGTCCTGCCTCAGGTGGCCACCAGCAGGATTGCACAGGATCCTGCGTCACTACCTGGGAGACACTGCTCATGGCTAAGAGCCCACAGACCTGGACTTTCATTCCGGCGATTTTTTGGCTGATGGCTATAAACTGCCTTGCTCTGCTAAGATCCTCTTGGTGAGACAACTTCCCCCAGGGATGTCTAGAGGGAGGGCGTCTGCTTCTGATTTGCGCAAATGCCCCTGGTCATGAATAGTCCTGCCTGGCCCTCCTCTGAGTGTGCCAGGTGGGTGGTGGGCCCATGGGGAGTAACTGGAGCCAACATTTTGACACCCGCGAGGGCTCTGCAGAGCTATTTCTTGTGCACTGTTGAAGTAAGGGTGTGACATCAGGGACCCTGGCCCCTGTGAGGAATCCTGCACCCTGATTGGCTGATTCCCTGGGCTCCTCTTCTGGGAAGCACCCCAACCCCCCACAGGTTGGTCGCTCCTACTCGTGGTTTAGAAGCAGCAGGCTTTGTCTAAAATGCCCTTTCCCAAATTCCAATTGCCTGTAACACCCCACCTACTCCATAAACCTTCTTGGCCTTGTCTAGAGACAGCCTAAAATTCCTGCATGTGGAGTCCCGGGGCTGCTCCTCCCCAGATCCGTTTCCAAACACGCCCACCGTCTGCAGGCTGCCTGCCCCGGTCTGTGTGTCCACCTGGCCTGGGCTGAGTGATTTTCAGTTCCGCACCCCAGATCTGCCATCAGTGGGGCCTGTCTGGAGGCAGGAGACTGTCAGTTCAGGGTGGCACCGCAGAGCCAGTAACTGGGCACCAGTACAGCTCTTGCCTCTGAACTTGAACCTTCCTTATCCAGGCTTGGGTAACAAGCACAGTGCCATTTAGGGCAGGGTGACAAGCTCAGGTCACAGACTAAACGACTCCTGCAGAACATGTCACTTTGCTTCTGAGCTGGAAGGTGCCATAACCTTCCTTCCTGGACAGAGTGTCCACTTAGAGCGGGGTGGGGTCGCCTGCACTGTCAGGTCAGGAGGCGGAGAGCGGCTTTCGGGGCTGGTGTGATCTCTGAAATATCTTACGACCCAAGACTCTGGGTCTGTGTTCAGACGAGAAGGGAGCAACGAGGGGAGACAGGCAGCTCCCTTCCCTGGCATGGCTGGTGGCAGACAGCTACGTGAGCCAGGGCAGGTACACAGCCAGCTGACATCCTGACTTTGAAAGAAGCCAGGAAAGTCTGCTGTTGTTCTTTGGTTTGTAAAGATTTTTTTTAAAGAGAGAGGGAGAGAGAGACAGTGAGAGAGAGAAAGACAGAATCAATTTTATTTAGTTTTTTCGTTGCTCCAATACTTAGTTGTGTGCTTGGTGCTGGGGTTCTAACTCGCGTCCTCGCGCATGCCAGGCAAGGGCTCTAACCACCGAGTCACCGCTCCAGCCCCTGTTCTCTGGTTTTATAGTCATTTTCAATGCCCTGATTATGTATCAGGCACTGTAAGACACACTGAGGGAGAAACATCATAGGACTCGGTCCCAGACCCCCGTAAGTGAACACCATGTGGGGGACCAGCTTGCTCCCTGAACAGCATTCCTGAGGCTTGACAGGTGTCACCTTGGGCAGCTGATTAAAGAACTGATAAGGGACACATGTTTCTCCATCTCTTCAATCAGGCATTCAAAGCCCCATTGCAGGGAGCCGATGCTGTGAACACTCACCCACCATTTATAAACTGTCAATCAAGACAGACACACAAAACGACAGAGGTGGACATACATCTCCGGCCAACTCTTTGTTCAGCGAAAGTGTGAACTGGGTCTCAGAGTGAGACAGAGAGCTCCAAAGCGGGGTTCTGGAGTCTCCTCCAGCGTCCCCGCCCTCATCCCAAGCAGCCTGCCTTGACATGTGCGACAGGGCCCTGCGGCAGCAGGCATGACCTCCCTCTGCAGACCCCTCATGAAGAGGACCCTGATGGATGGCGTCAGACTGATCCCTCGCTCCTGGCAAGCAGGGGCCAGGACGCAGTCATTTCCCGAGGAGATCCACAGGACCACTCAAAACGGAGGACTTTCCCTGGTTTATCTTGTAGCATGTCACGCTACAGCAAGGGGACAGGGCCTCTCAAAACGGAGGGAATCTGAACAAACCCTCTGCTGTCACTGTGCATTTATTCTTGATCACAGATTCTAGAAGTCGCTTAGCTGAATGATTTTGCCACAGGTGACAGCTCTGAAGTGCCCCAGCGATAACGGAGTTTAACTGGGACAGAGACTTTTTTTTTTTATTTTGCTTTCAAGCTCAGAAAAGGGGAAATGAGTATAAGTGTACGCTGGAAACGGTCAGCGTGACCCATAGGGCCTCTCCAAGTGCAGAGCCTGGAGGGCTTGGAAAACAGGTGCGAATCCTTCAGAGTCGCAGGAGACCTCTCAAAGGAAAGCCACCTGCCAGGGACTGGGAGGCCCTGTAAGGCTTCAGCGCTGGGGAGATGAGCAGGCCCCGTCCACCCCAGATGGCTTGTGGTCTCTCTGGGAGCCTGAGGCTGCCCCAAGAAGCTGCTCCAACCTGGCCTGGTCCTGACAAGGCCTCTGCCAACCCCAGTCCCCACATTTGACCCCTCAGGGTCGGCCTGGGAGCAACATCCCAAAGGATATTTCTGGCATGTTTTTCCTTCACAGCCACTTCCTGCGTATTAATGGCCTTATTGATGCTGACAGTCTGCAAAACAAGAGGGGGAGGGGAAAGGCGGATGCAATGAATAAGCCTCTGAGCAGGGCCCAGCCCCTCCCCACGCCCCGCCCCCACGGCCCTCCCTGCTGACCCCTGCCCAAAGGCGGGGGCATGCCCAGCTGGGGGCAGAGGTGGGCAGTGCTCCCAGGCCAGCTGGCACAGTCGGTCCTGAGGGAGCGGACTTCGCAGCCTGGCATTGGCTGTGCCCAGCTGCTGTGCCCGCCTGCCACTCATTCACTTGGCACAGGACGTGGCAATTAAAGGCTACACAAAGGACGGCTTTTCATCCCCCAGGGAAACATTATTCCTCAGGGAGCAGGAGGAAAGGGTGCTGCTGTGGGGCAGCCACCGTGGCCTGGAACCATCCAGCCGCCCCTCCGTCACCTCTGATCCTTCCACAGGGACTTCCCTGGCAGTCCCTGGATATCCTGTCTTCCCATGCAGGGGCGCTTTCTAACCCCCCAGCAAATTCCCTTTCCTTTTCTTAATTACATCAACAGGACACGAAAAGTACCCCTTTCCGGTTGTTTTTATAACCATAACTCTTTTCATTTTGCAAAGCGCATATACATCTCAATATAATTCACACAAACACAAAAGAGATCATGTCACCCGGGCTGTTTTCCCACGTGGGAAGCAGTCCTTTTTCAAACTCGTCTTGATTCCCTTCCACTGACATCCTTCACCCCTAACCTGCATCCCCTCCCACTGACACCCTTCATCCCAACCTGCATCCCCTTCCACCGACATCCTTCACCCCAACCTGAATCCCCTCCCACCGACATCCTTCACCCCAACCTGAATCCCCTCCCACTGACACCCTTCACCCCAACCTGCACCGACAATCTGTTATGGATCCTGCACACCCCCATACGTGCTCAGGGGTGGGCTCTGCCACTGTTTATAGACACGGGATGGCCATGTGCAGACTTCTCTCCTGGGAAGCCGCAAGTGAACTGCACACCTCTACCTCATTCTTTCTTCCTTTTTTGCTATTGGGGATTGAACTTGGGTGCTTATGAACCACTGAGCCACATCCTCAGCCCTTTTTATTTTTTATTTTGAGACAGGGTCTTGCTAAGTTGCTGAGGCTGGCTTTGACCTTGCGATCCTCCCACCTCAATCTCCGAGTCCCTGGGATTGCAGGTGTGCGCCACCGCACTGGCGTCCTCTGGCTCATTCTACAGAACAACATGCGATTCCATGAGGGGGTGTGTGTCGGACCCAGCATGGGAGAGGAAATATTTAGATAGTCCTATTTCCAGTTCCCTCCCATCAGAAACTATTCAACCGGTCATTACGAGAAAGCTGGAATAAGGACAAGCAGAGAGAGCAGTGTTAGCAGCCCCAGTGCCAACCCTTACGAATGCGTGGCTGAACAAGCCTCCCAGGGCCAGGGGTCAGTGAATGTTTGCTGCAAAGTGTGAGTTAATAAATATTCTGGGATTTGCAGGCCACATAGTCTCCACCACAATCCCTCAACCCTGCCACTGAGCACCACATAAAAGCATGAGCAGTGAGTGGGGCTGCATCCAATCTGGTTTCAAAACCAGGTGGTGGGTGGGTTTATCTTGCAGCTATGGTTTGCAGACACCTCCACCCCCATTCTATACCATCAGCCACTGACCCCTCCTTTCTTGGGTTATCCTGTTTTTCTTTTTAAAATTTTTTTATTAAGGGGTTGAGTTAAGGCACAATCATAAATGCATATAAAGTAACAATATGATTTAAGAGAGAAGGACAGTGAGACAGACAGACAGAATCAATTTCTATTGAGTTTTTCACATGGCTTTTGTTGCTCCAACACTTAGTTGTGTATGTGGGTGCTGGGGTTTGAACCCACGTACTTGCACATGCCAGGCAAGTGCCGTAACCACCAAGCCACTGCTCTAGCCCCTGCATTTATTCTTAAACCAGAATCACCCCCACATCGCCCACACCCCAGTCTCTTGATTCTTCTATATTCTGCTCCTACAAGCGAGCGATATAAAAGCTTAGATTTGAATTTCCCAGAATTAAACAATTGCATAAGTATTATCTGGATTCTCAGGGGGGTAAAGAGTATCTTGGATTATTCTGAAGTAGATCCCAGAAGATAATATGCCATTTTTGGTTTTCTACGTTTTTTTGTTTTTTTTGGTTTTGGTACTGGGGATTGAACCTGGGGGCACTTAAACACTGAGCCTCATTCCCAGCACATTTCATTTTTGTATTGAGACAGGATCGTACTAAATTGTTTAGGGCCTCGCTAAATTGCTGAGCTGACTTCCAACTTGGGATTCTCCTGCCTCAGCCTCCTGAGTCACAGGGATTATAGGTGTGTGCCACTGCGGTCAGCTGACCCTATATCATTTTATCATTAAATCTCCACTCCAGGTGACTGTGAAGACCGACAGGCTCAAGATGGATTAGGTGGGGGCTGGAGTGGTGGCTCAGTGGTTACAGCACTTGTCTGGGGCATGCATGAGGACACAGGTTCAAACTCCAGCACCACGTACACAATGAAGCGGAGCAACGAAAGCCACACGAAAAACTAAATTGATTCTTTCTCGCTTTCTCTCTATTTTTTTTTTTTAAAGATGGATTAGGTGACTTTGAAGTCCCTTCCCATTGTCAGATTGTAAAGATCATCAGATTGACCCATCTGATGATGAAGGGTCCTGGATGTCCGGGCAAGAAGCAGGGATGTGATAGAAACTGGAGGATCTTGAGCAGGGGAGGGACCTGATACAAACTGCCCTCTATCCTCCCAAAACAGGAGTTCCTTCTGCAGTGTTCTAAGGTGTTCCAAGGGTTGGGATATTAGTCCAATGCCACCGGCAACGGCTGGGCCTAGGATGGGGCCACAGAAAGAAACTGCTTCCTAAGCCCAAAGCTCCAAGGCCTCAGTGCCTGCCAGGGCTGCCCCTGGCCCTCCTCCTGCAGCTGGGCAGCTCACAGGGCCGAAAGGCAGAGAGGCCTTTCCATAGATGGAGGCCCAGGGCTCAGCTTCTGTGGCAAGGCTTCTCAGGGCTCAAAAGCATGAGGCAGGGCTGAGCCTCCACATTCTGGACTCCTGAAGCCAAGCTGTGGGTCCCCCAGGGCTCTGAGAATGTCAGATACCATTAAGTTTCCAGACAGAAGTCCCCTGCTTTCTCTTGGAGCCTGGGATACGACCTTTCCTCCCCTCCTATGTCTGTCTATCTTCCAAGTCCTGCTTCGGTCTCAGAGCACAGACCATATCTTACCATTTTTCAGACCGTCTAAGCTACTGGGACCAATAACCTTTACTTTTAACCAGGGATTAAACCCAAGGGTGCTTTACCACCGAGTGGCATCCCCAGCCCTTTTTATTTTATGTATTCATTTCTTTCTTTGAGACAGGGTCTAACTTGTTGGTTTTGAACTTGCAATCCTCCTGCCTCAGCCTCCCGGGCAGCTGGGATTACAGGTGTGAACCACCACCCCTAGCAGCTGCCTTTTTTTATAAGAACTTCTATTTCCCTCAATGTATTTGACACTTAGCATATTGGCTTTCCCTCCCCACCAGGACACTGCCTCTCCTTCCCTAGATGCCCACCCTTGCTAAAGCAGGACAGGGGTGGAGTCCAAACCGATCTGCAGGCCGCACTGCTGCAGGTGTGTGGTGACTGACAGCCGCTTAGGAGAAACTACTTCCTGTCCCTCGCAGCCCCAGACTGAAAGAAATCCCTTGGTCTGAAGTCTGCCCGCTGGCAGGGACAGGCTGATGGCAGTGGGGGAAGGGCCTCCAGGGCCACCAGGTGGGCGGCGGGCACAGCTTCTCACCTCTGGAGGGGAGTCTGGGTTAGAAAACATCCTCTGGGAACAGGCTGTTCTCCAGATCTCCCTGGAGTCACACGGGACCTCAGACCAGCCGAGTCTCCCCTCAAAGAGCAGCATTGTACACACTTCCTGCCCTGGCTGGCCCTTGTGTCCCAAGCCAGCCCCAGACAGCCAATGACCAGCAGGCACCACAGGAAGGGCGGCTTCTCGGGCCTCCCCTCCTCCCTCTGCCCCTCCCTGCCCTGGCAGCCCAGCCAGGCTGTGGCCAACGGGAGCCCTGGAGGCTTCCCTTCTGGGGAAAGCGGGGCCTGGGCTGGCCTGCAGGGCCAGCTGGGCTCTGTCGGGTCACACACACAGCTCTGGGCAGGGGCCCAGCCCTTGGGCTGCCAAGGCCAGGCTGCCCTGCAAAGGTTCCATGGTGGGGCAGGCAGGGGGGATGTGCCCTGGGCGGGGGTGGCAGCCCCGAGGGCAGAAGGTTGGAGGGGAAAGGAAGACGGAAGGAAGCGGAGAGAGATGCATAGAGCACGAGATGTGAGATGGTTTGAATCTGGTCTGTTCCCTCACTCGTGCTGAGGTCTGACTGCTGCTGGCTGGCTGCCAGGGCACAGCAGGGAGGGACCTTTCTCTGAGTGGCTGTCATCAAGCAAGCAGAGGTCCTCTTGTTTGTTTGGTTGTTTATTGATTGATTGATTGATTGGGTGGTGCTGGGGATGTTTGATTGATTGATTGGGTGGTGCTGGGGGATGATTGACTGATTGTCTGGGTGGTGCTGGGGATGAACCAGGCCTCTGCAGGCCAGGCAAGCCCTCTTGGACCCACCCTGCACACAACCACTTGCTTTTGCTTCCCACCAGGAGACGAAGCAGCAAAAAGCATTTGGCAGATGGCAGGGCCTTGCTCGTGGACTTCCCAGCCTCCAGCACTGAATACACTTTTTTACTTTATAAATTTCCTAGCCTCAGGTATTCTGTTATAGCAAACAGAAGATGGATAAAGGGCAAGAAGGAAGGAGGTGCAGGGGAAGGGCTAATGGCCAACACAATGCCTATTTTATACTAATGTGTGAACAGCTCATGTAATTTAGCAAACCCTGCATGTGAGAAACCATCAAGTTGAAACATCCTAAGGTGACCCCTTCTAAGTTGGGGACCATCCGTAGTTGTTGTTACTAGACTGTCATGGTGGAGGCAGCCATCACCAAGGACCCTCCCTGGGGCCTCTGCCTCCTACTGGGTGTTGCACTTGGGATTTGCTTCTGGTCTCCCTGGGGCTCTGGAGATCTGAACCCCCTATGATCCGAGTCAAGCAGCCCAAAGTTGCACAGGATGCGAGAAGTGGGGTGGGGGGTGCGGTGCGCTGGGAGAGCGTGTGCTTGGCACACCTGAGGCTCTGGGGTCCAACCCCAGCACCAAACAACAACAACAAAAGAAATCAGTGAGGCGGGAGCTCAAGCCCAGTTCCACCTGAGAGCAGCCAGGTTCCCTTGACCACGCCACCAGCAGGGACCTCCAGCAGCCCCAAAGCTCCCCTACTTTCCTACTGATTAGGAGAAGAGCAGGAGGCGGCCCTCCTGGGAAGCCTCCGAGGCCACCGCAGAGCACAGACTTCCATCCCTGTGTGAACTGGACTCAGCCTGGAGCCAGAGGGCACATCACCTGCGTCACAGGAGACAAGCGGGGAAGAGGGTCCTCACTGGGAAACCTCAGTCGGCACCTTGACCTTGGACTTCTCAGCCTCTAGGACCTGGAGAAGTAAACATCTGTGGCCAACGCAGTGTCCTGCCTTTCAGTACTTCATTTATCTAACCTGCTTCATCTACTGGGCACTACGACGTTAGGGCCATGTCTCCTGTCTCGGCTCTAAGGCTCCCTCCACATCCTGTGACCTGGGGACGGATGTGAGCTCAGCAAATGGACTGTGGGGTCAGGCAGATTCCCAAAGGTTCAGCAAAAGAAAGGCGCTGTTCTTCCATCTCTCATGTTGCAAGGGAAGACTTTAGGAGAGCTGAGAAGAGATTAAGAAATGTGGCTGGGGTGGGGGTTGTTGGAGCAGTGGCTCAGGGGTTACAGTGCTTGCCCGGCATGCGCAAGTACACGGATTCAAACCCCAGCACCACGTACACAACTAAGTGTCAGAGCAACGAAAGCCATGTGAAAAACTCAATAAAAATTGATTCTGTCTCTCTCTCACTGCCCTTCTCTGTTAAAAAACAAACAAAAAAGCCCTCTCCTATTAAAAAAAAAAAAAAGAAAGAAAGAAATGTGGCTCAGCACTTACTTTGTATGTGCAGGGACACGGGTTCGAACCCCAGCACTACATACATAGCAAAGTGTTGGAGCAATGAAAGCCACGGGAAAAGCTGAGTAAAATTGATTTCTCTTTTTCTCTCCCTCATTGTCCCTCTCTCTCTTAAAAAAAAAGAAACGTACATCCTTGATCAGGTGTGCAAACATGTGTTTGGAGGAGGGCGAGCAGGCCTGGGAAGTCCTGGAAGAGCTGAGGATTCAAGAGTGTCCAAAGTGGGGGACACAAGGAGCTTACCAGTGTCCATCAACAGCAGAACAGTAAACAAAATGTGACCTCCCCACGAAACAGAATTACTACTCATTCTTAAAGTGGAAGGACATTCTGACACGGGCCAGCACTTGGGAGGACCTTGAGGACAACATGCGATGTGAACTAAGCCAGCCACAAAAGGACGAAGGCTGTATGACGTCATCACGTGAGGGTGGTCACAGAGCAGAAATGTGGTCACTGGGGGCCGGGAGGACGGGGCGGGGGCAGGTACTGATTCATGTGCGGTGGCCACAGTTCAGTGACACCGAGCTGTGTGTGCTTACAAGTGGTCACCGTGGTGGACTTCACGGTGCCTTTTACCACAGCACGTGCCATGAGGCAGATGAGCCCAGGCTGTGAAAGAAGCCACAGATGTGACCTGCGTGTGACGGCAACGCAGCCCAGGCACGTCCGTGGGGGCAAGCTGGTGCGTGTGGACAGGAGGCCAAGCAGCGAGCGGCCACTCAGGGGCGTGCTTTGAAACTGAACGGCTGTGATGCTAACGAGCGAAAAAGCACCCGATGCTACCGAGCCGAGCGCTGCGAACTAGCAAAGACGGTGAATTTCGTATCACGCGCACTTTATCAAAGTACAACCACAAGATCGCTGAGAAATCTTAGTTCCAATAAAAATGTATCCTGGCTACAGCTGGGGAGAGTGCGCTATGCGAGCCCGGGGGCCTTTGACAGACCGTGATGGATGCGGGGACCTCCCAGGTGCTGCTGGCCAGGGGACCCTGTCCTCAAGGGGCTTGCTGCTGACTGGGAGGGAGAGAGGCCACACTTCTTCCTGTCCCTTCCTCCTCTGGCCACACAAATTCAAAAGCACTTTATGAAGACAAGAAACTGGAACGGGGTCCGAGTCAGCCTGTGGGTCTGAGTGGCACAGAATAGTGAGCAGCCAGAAAGCTGGGTGCTGCAGGAGACGGTGCCTGGGTGCAGGGACCAGATGTCCACCCCAGGGTGCTCCCGGGTACAGAAGGCAGAACGAGCAGGAGAGGATGGGATCGCTACCTGCAGCCTGAAGGTGAACTCCTGTCTCCCGTCCCGGATGAGCTGTGAACTCCACGAGGCAGAGAGAGCAGGGAGGGAGAAGCCAAGGCTGAGGAGGGGTGGGAGACCGTGGGGATGCCCACGGAGCCCAGCCAGCCCAAGGGCCAACCCAGGTAATGACACGGGGGTGGGATGGAGGGTGAGCGGTGGGAAATGGCACTTCACCCACGTCCAGGGAGTGGGACGGAGCGTGAAGAGAGGTCCAGGGACCATGGCAGGGTCACGGAGAGAGGGTCCAGGGACCACAGTGAAATCACAGACAGAGGGACTAGGGGTACCAGCAGGGTCATGGAGAGAGGGTTCAGGAATCCTGATGGCAGAGCCATGGAGAGAGACCATGGACCATGTAGGGTCATGGAGAGAGGGAGCAGGGACCATGGTGGGGTCATGGAGAGAGGGCCCAGGGACCACAGCAAGGTCACGGAAAGAGGGTCCAGGGACCATGGCAGGGTCACAGAGAGAGAGACCAGGGGAACCAGCAGGGCCATGGAGAAAGAGACCAGGGACCACAGAGAGAGGGACCAGAGACCATGACAGGGTTGTGGAGAGCGGGTCCAGGGACCATAGTGGGGTCCCAGAGAGAGGGTCCCGGGACCATGGCGGGGTTATGGAGAGAGGGCCCAGGGACCACAGTGGGGTTACAGAGAGAGGGTCTAGGGACCACAGTGGGTCACAGAGAGAGGATACAGGGATCATGGGGGGGTCATGGACAGAAGGACCAGGGATAATAGCGGGGTCATGAAGAGGGTCCAAGGAAGGATCAAGGTCTGATGGTGGAGAAAGGGTCCAGGGATCACAGCGGGATCCAAGAGAACACGCATGGTATCCAATGCCCAGAGAACTGGGATTTGCCTGAGAGAAGGGGGAAGAAATCCATACATCACCCAAGAGATCCCAGAAATAGGGCTGGGGCTATACCTCGGAGGTAGAGCACTTGCCCAGTATGCATGGGGCCCTGGGTTCCATCCCAAACACTGAAAAAAGAAAGAAAGAGAGAGAGAGACAGGGAGGGAGAGGGAGGTGTCCAATCAGCAGGAGCCGACCTGTCTTCACTGAAGCAGCTCCTGTTAGGCTCTGGACCAATGTTCCGAGGAGGTGAACTGGACGCAGCGCTGAATATCCACCCATCATCGAGGCACCGAGCAAAGTCTCTCTCAGCATCTCCTGAAGGACCTTGGGGTGTGCCCTCTGCCCTGAGCCTACCAGGGAGGGTACAGACAGGGCAGAGGCATAGAGCCCGTGGACAGAGAACCACCATGGGTAAAGACCCCAGGACAGGATGTCCCTGAGCCCAGCATCCACATGGTGGAAGAGCAGAACAGGGAGAAGGTGCCGGGGTGGAACCAGAGCTCCCAACGCGCTGGTGAGCAGGGTGGTGCAGCCACCGTGGTGAGAGGGAAGTTGAGAATTTCGTTTTGGGTACCACTAACCGAGCTATGTCATCCAGAACAGGAGCTGGCATGGGCTGATCTCCTACCACGTGCCAGAGGTTCTGCTGGGCACCCTTGGGGGACTGCTTCTGAGGCTGCCCGTGGCTACCACACTCGGAGGCTGCTTAAGTCCCTTCCAGAACAAGCGTAGCGTAAGCACTGCTGTCACGTTGCACAGCATCTCTAGATCACCTGCAGTTCCTAACAATGCGAGTGCTACGGACACAGCTGCCACGTGCCCCGTTCAGGGAACGAGAAAGCAAGCCTGGACGTGCCCCGTGCGCACGCAGACACCTACGCTTGTATTATCTCACTTCCCCTCGGGGAGGACGGAACAGGACCTCGTGTGAGAATGAAGAACGCACACTGGAAACGCTCCAGGGTCCCCAGCAGCTGCAGGGCGGCCCCCGTCAGCGAGACCAAAAAGAGCAAACTTGATCCCCACCTGGAGCCACTCAAAAGCAGCTACGGCAAGTGAGAGGAGTCAGGCTCAAAGGGCCCCGGGACACACAAATCCACGAGACATTCTGGACACAGAAAACACCCACAATGCCAGGGCTGGGGGGCAGGGGGGCTGCATCCGGCACGAGAGCTTGCGGGTGATGGAGCTGGGTACCGGGCTGTGAAGCCAAAACTCGAGGTGCACTCTGTGCACGTGAACTACACCTCAGCGGACCTGGCCTGCAAAATAAAGAAGCCAGGTTTGGGGACAGGCGGACAGGGAGCCTTGGAAGAAGGCCTAGTGCACAGCCTGAGCTGTAGGTGCTCCGCCCCGGGAGTGTTCACGCGGACAGGTCTGGGCCCCTTCGACCTCTGGCCCCACGATCCCGGGACCATACAATGTAGTTGTTTTATGAGGCCCAACGACGTGCCAGACACTTTTTTAGGCTCTGTGGAACAGCAGTGAACAAGACAGTGCGAAGGGGGAGCCCAAACTAAAACAGGAGACACAGCAGATCAGACGGAAGGGGCTGGAGAGAGCGAGGGACAGCACAGCAGCAGGGCAGGCGCCGAGCAGCTACGACTTGATGCGAATGATCAGAGGTCATGCTTGAGCAGGGCCCTGGGACCCTGGGGAACAGCATTCCGTCCCAGGGAACAGCAAGTCAAAGTCTTGGGACGAGTGCGTGCTTGGCATGGCAAGGAACCAACAGGACTGGGGCAGAGGGAGATGAGAGCGGCCACAGTCAGGTTGCGTGGGCTCTTGAGAACTCATGCTGCCATTTTATCCCCAGTGTCACGGTGTGGAAAGGCGGTGGGACCTTTAGGAGGTGGGACCTTTAGGAGGTGAAGAGGGGTTAATCACTTTCCCCGGGGACAGGTGGGAGTGAGCTGTTACAAGGTGAGGCTCCCCGCCCACTTCACGTCTTCTGAAGCCACCCGGTCGCCCTTCAGCTGAAGCAGCACAAGGCCTCCCCAGAAGCCAAGTGGATGCCAGCACCTTCCTTCTGGAATTCCCAGACTCCAGAACCACAAGCCAAGATAAACTTCTATTTCTTATAAATTAACCTGCCTTGGGCATTCTGTTACAGCCACAGAAAACTGAGCAAAACACTACCCTAGGAACTTTATGCAAAGGCATGATCGGTTCTTTTTGAAGGACTACTCTGGCTGCTGTATTGAGAACAGACGGCAGGAGAAGCAGGAATGGCAAACAGGGGACTATTATGATGATCCATGCCAGGCACGCTGGTGGCTTGGACCAGGGCGGCGGTGCAAAGTGGTGAGACACAGAGAAGGTCTGGACTCCCGAACGCGGCACTGGTGGGTGAGAAAAAGACGGAAGCAACAAATCTCAGGTTCAGCCTCAGCCTCCGAGGACGAAGCTGTCTTTTACTGGGGAGGGGTAGAGTGAGGAGGAGGCGGGCTTGTGGGGGGACCTGAAGTGAGGGTCTGTGTGTGACGAAGCTGTAGTCGCCTGGTGAGCATCTGCTCGGGTCTGAGTGTTTGTGCCCCCGATTCCTGGGCTGAACCCCAACCCCAGCAAGCAGCACCGAGTGGTGGGGCGTTAACGAGATCTTGTCCCCTCCACCATGCGAGGAGCATGGAAGGCACCATCTGTGACGAGAGTGGGACTCCTCCTGCAGGAGCCTTGACCCTGGACTTCCAGCCTATAGAGGTGGGAGCAGGAACCTCCTGCTGCTCAAGTGCACGCAGCTGGGGTGTTTTGTTCCTGCCTGAGTGGACTGTGACAGCGTCCCATCAGACGGGCAGCTGGAAAGCCAGGGAGAGGGCCGTGCTGGACACAGACCTGGGGGCTACCAGCTCCGAGGTGGCGGGCAAAGCCACATGCTGGCAGAAAGAGATCACCCCAAGGTGCGAGCCATTAAAAAGTGGAAGAGGCCCAGATGGAGCCCCAGACGTTCCAAGTCAAGGAGATGCAGAGGGAAGACCAGGTGGGAGGCTGCGGTGTGCAGCCCGTCAGTGGGGCAGGAGGGAAACTGAGGCAGGTGGGTGGGGTGGCTCTTGGTGAAAACAGAGCTCACGCGCAGGGGATGGCGGCACCGAAAGTGACAAGGATGGCCCTGGTGACCTGGGCAAGAGCTGCCACATGTGCGTGACAGAGGTCAGGAGAGCACGGGCTGGATAGAACCTGGGCGCAGCAGGGTTGAAGCCAGCGTCCCTCCATCCTGGGCCCAGGGCTGGAGCTCTCTGCACCTCTGAGCAGCTCAGCTCCTCTCCCCTCCATCTCTCTCCCTGCGCTAACCTGGCTGCTTGCACTAGGAGAGGCCACCCAGGTGTGTCCTCCCCTCCCTGGACCTGGCCACAGACACAGGGTCCAGACAGCCAAGGCCTCTCCTGAGCGCGGGGGCTGCCACCACCACTGCTCCTCAGAGATGCTCTTTCTGGAAAAGACCCCGATCTCCATGAGCCCTGAGAAAGGAAGCCTCCCTTTCCAAATGGCCTGTTCTGGAATGTTCCTCTCTGCCCCCTCCTTCCCAGGCTCAAGCTTGCCCTCCAGCCCTGGGTCACGACTTCTGTGAGGGGCACACTGAGTGTGCAGGGACCGGAGATGAGCCTCCCTCCTGGACCACTCTCAAATGCTGCGTGACACTCGGGGACTCAGAGCCCCAGCCTTCCGGGACCATCCCTGGCCTTCCCTTCCAATCTATGCTGTGAGACCTCACCTTACCCCAGCTCCATCAGATCTTTCAGCCCAGGGCCAACCAGGGACATTTTTCAGCCCAGGGCCAACCAGGGACAGGAAGGGGCCCTGGCTCTGTGCTGTCCCCTTTGGCGTGTGGACAAGGACAAGGCCCTCACCTCTATAGCCTTGTTTACCATTCCCACCACCCGCGTCCCCTTCTGCTGGCTGTCCCATCACAGCCTGAGGCCAAGGTCACGGCTGTCACCAGCACTTCTGTCTCCCAGCCAGTGTGGCCCACAGATGTGAGCAACCTGGTTACTCATGAGGGTCCTGAAGCTACTCCTTGTCCCCATATGCCAGCTGCCTCTCCCCCCTCTGTGACAACCTTGGAGTGCCACTGAGGACACCAGTGGGCCCAGACGTAGGGTACAGGGTAAGATGCTCAGACACCAGGTCCTAGAGGAAAGGAGAAGCTGGCCCATCTCCCTGTCCCACCCATAGGGCTTCCTCTTTCCTCAAGGAGAGCTTGGTTCCACTTCCTGTGTACCCAAACTGCAAGGTCACGTTCACCAGGGGACCACTCATCCCGATGCTCTTTAGGGGTGTCACCCGCCTCGCTGGCCTCGGGCAAGCCCATCGGATACGCCCCAGTCCTTCAGAGTGCCCTGAGCGGGGATGGACGGTCTCCTCCATGCTTCTTGCCAGAGCCCCAGGGAAACTTCCAGAAGGACAAGAGCTGTGTCCCCCCCTAAACCACAGGCGTTGCCAACTTCCTCTCTTCACCCCTCACGCCCTCTGCCACTCTCCGTTTGCCCAGCTGTCCGACTGCGGGGCTAGCTTTCTCTTCTTCTTTAGCAACCCCCAGCGAGTTTGCGCTGACAGTAGCAAGACCAAGGCGGCGGGGGTGGCAGCTGACCGACAGATGTCCCACAACGGAACCCCTCCTTGTCCAGCTCTGTCTCTCTTCTCCCATTTCGTCCCACTGTCCCAGACATGGAACGTCTATGAAAACAGAAACTGAACAACACACGTACCACGTACGGTTGCTCTGAAGTGGCATCTGAAAATTTATTACGTTCCCAGAATTGGGAAGTGGTCTCATGGGTGACCCGCCTGTCCCAGGACTGAGTCGGGAAGCACCTGCCACTTCCCAGCAGCATGAAGGCCCACGGCTCCTTCCTCCCCAACACCCTCTGCACCCTTCTCTGGTTTTACTTCCACAGCAGCCCCCATTCCACCATGTAACCCCCCGTGCTCCCCACCACAGCTGAGCCCCATGGGAGCAGGAAGAGATCCCAGTTCCGACACCAGAGTGGCTCCCAAGCCCCAGCAGCCTCCACGCCGGCCTTCAGCCCGGCCCTGCCTCTGATGGAGCCGGCACTCAGGGTGCCCTAGTTTTCCCGCAGTGCCTGGAAGTCGGAAGAATCCCGTTTCACACGCACAAGGGCTACGGGAAGGTCTCCCTCTGGCTCGGCGGCCAGCTCTGCCCTGGAGGCCAGCTCTGCCCTATTGAATGCGCTCGATTGACCTGTCTGGCTCGTTCGCATCTGCGAATGCCAGGGTTGCTGGAGTAGCGGGGACGATGACACGGCTGGTCTTGTTTAGCCCTTCATGGTCTTCGCCAGATCTCCGAGGCTGGGAGGCCTCACGAGGGAGGCAGGGCGTGCTTTCTGATAAACCTGGGCTCAGCGAGGCCAGGCCACACAGCCGGGTGGCCACAGCCTTTCTCGGGAGCTGTGTGTTCTTCTTCTGGCCCCAGCACACTGGGTCACCAAGCCTCTGCCCCAACCTCAACGTGCCTGTACCTTTTTTTTTTATTTAAAGAGAGAGGGACAGTGAGAGAGACAGAGAAAGAGAGAAACAACTTTATCTAGTTTTTCACGTGGCCTTCGTTGCTCCAACACTCAGTTGTGTTCGTGGTGCTGGGGTTTGAACCCAGGTCCTCGTGCTTGCCAAGCAAGCACGGAAACCTCTGAGCCACCACTCCAGCCCAACGTGCCCGTACCTTAAAGGAAGATTTCTTGCATCTACAAACACAATCCGACCTTTCTTCCTAGCAGATGTTACAACGTTTGATCCGAAAGGAGAAAGTTGGTGAGAAAACTGAGAACAGGTGTCCGAGATAACAACCAAACCTAACGTCCAACAACCTCCAGCCAAGCGGCCCCTCCCACCCTCCAGGAAGTGGATTCTGACCTGCATTGCTCACGCAGCCACACGCACGGTCGTGCGCTCTCTGGAGGGACAGTCTCTCAGACAGTGCATGGGAGAGACTGGACGGAGGGCCCCTGAAAGCTAAGTTCACCGTGGATGGACATTCCGGAGAGCCGCTGAACAAAAGCCTCCATCAGCCAGTGGCCAAAGAACATTCCCATCGTCTACAGTATCAGCAGGGCGCATGAGGACAGCCCACACATTGACCAGGCCATGTCCACAACAGCTGCCTTCTGAAAAACCCCAAAGGGGCCCCTCATCCAGTCCCTTCAGCGGTCTAGCTGGGATGGTCCGGGGGCAAGCAGCGTGAGGCTTTCCGCTTCAGCCAGTGGGCCAGCCAGTAGCACAGCCACTAAACAGATCCTCTGCCCCACTCTGTTCTGGACTCATCTGGTCCAGGAGAGGCTGCTGAGTGTCACACTCTTGGCTGCAGTCACCTCCCGGAAGAGCATTCCACACCTGAGTCTAGGGAAACCCCGGCTGAAGGAGCATCAGGAACAAAGGGTAAAGGGTTGAAGGCAGAGGGCAGGATGAAGACGGTGGTGTCTCAGCCAGCGGGCACGGCCCCTCAGCTCAGGAGGCACACCCTGACTCGAACAAACGCAGGCGCTGCACGGAAAATATGAATTGGCACCAAGGACAAAGGAGGAGATTATCATTCATTTAACAAAAGAAACTGGCATCAGACTCCTTTAAATAGCAATCTCCGCGCGCACATTTAAAATAGGATTCCGTTTAGAGAAGTGTGATTTATACAAATCCACGTCTGTTACATAAAGCTCCAAAAAATAGCTCTCTTCCCATGAAGTCTCTAACTATAGAGCTGGCCCAGTAGGGTCGGTCACCTGTTCTCTTAAGAGGCCCAGACTAGCTGTGTCACCGGCTTCCACGTTTCACCCCAATCATGGTTCAGTTTTTTAGAGGTCATCCAAACCTCTTCTAGTCTTCAGACTCAGAACGACAACTGGGAATTCTTTTCCTTTTCAACTCATATCTGTTTATTTACTTTGGTACCAGGGATTGAACCCAGGGACACTTAACCACTAAGCCACATCCCCAGCCCTTTTTATTTTTTGAGACAGTGTCTCCCTAAGTTGCGGAGGCTGGCTTTGAACTTACAATCCTCCTGCCTCAGCCTCCTGAGCCACTCGGATTGCAGGTGTGCGCCATGGCACCTGGCTCAACACCTATTTCTTGAAGGCCTATCATGTGCTTGCCACTATTTAGGCCCTGATGAGCAGGTTCAGGATGGACATGGACTTTCAGGTATGAGGAACAGTGAGAGGCTAAGTATGGCAGGTGCCCAGAGGGAAGGGGTGTGGGGGGCAATGGAAGGTTTTTCAGCAAAGAGGTAACGTGATCAGACTCATCCTCTACAGGATGCCTCTGCTGTGCACCCACCGCAGGGCCCAGTGTGGAAGCAGGGACCACAATTAGGATGCGGCTGCATTGGCTCAGGATGGGGATGATACAGCTCGGGCCAGAACGCAGCACAGGAAGTGAGGAGGCGACTGACCAGGACTTTAACTTGAAGGAAGAGCTAAGGAGGTGGTCTGCTCATGGAATTCGCTGACGGGAGGTTAGGGAAGTGGGGTGTGAGGAAGGAAGGAGCCAAAGACGACACAGCAACTATTGGCCAGAGCAACTAGAGGGACAGGGCTGCCCTTAAGATGGAGAGCGTCACAGGGGTGAGGGATCAGGCAGGGGTGCGGGGTGGGGCTGGGGAGCGGGATGGGGCAGCGGTGCGGGATGGGGCGGAGG
>PVKS010033058.1:0-22045 GCA_004027875.1 Aplodontia rufa
CTCTTCCTCCTCCTTTTTCCCCCCCTTGGTAATAGGGATTAAGCCCAGAGGGTACTCCACCACTGAGCTACATCTGCAACTCTATTTATTTATTTTGAGACAAAGTCTCACCAAATTGTTCAGGCTGACCTTGAACTTGTGATCCTCCTCAGCCTCTCAAGTAGCTGGAATTACAACCATACACCATTGTGCCTGGAAAACCAGTTTGATTTCTGAGTTATGCTGAATCATTCTATGTTTAGTAGTTCTATTTGTTATAATTTGCTTAAACATGCATTGTAGCAGAAAAGGTATTATTTAATTTCAGTGTTCAAAGTTAGCAATTTAATGAAAATGTTCTAAACTTAATTGTGGTAGTGGTTTTACAATTCTGAATAAACCAAAAACCAATTGTATATTTTTGGTGAATTGTATGACATGTGAATTGTATCTAAATAAAGTATTATTTTTTAAAAGTTAGCAATTTTTTTATTTCCTATAAAAATGAAATTAAAACATTTAAAATTATGCTGCTAAAGTGATCACTTTTTTTTCTTTCTTTTTTTTCATTAGGATCCTATTGTTAACTTTGAACTTCCAATTCATTTGGAGAAATGGTTTCCTCGTCATGTAATAAAGACCAAACGAGAAGATATTCGAGAGCTCATTTTGAAACTTCATTTGCAGCAGCGGAAGGGCAGCAGTAGCTAGTTAATCTGTACAAACATGATACATATGTTCTCTAAGATTACTGGAAAGCCGCTTACCAGCATTTGTGTTAGTCAGCTCACAGAGAAGAAAATAACTTTCAATAGTTTTATAAGTCATTGAACATTATTTAAATATATAAGATATATTATTAGACTTGCTGGGCTCTCATAGATGGAGTGGAATTGAGGACGATAACATAAAATTTATTAGGTAGAAATTAAAATTTCGTAAATATTTGGTATTTTTCTGATTAAATATGCTTGGATTATGCAATAGCATATGTAATGTGGGAATGTTTTGTAGATAATAAAACTATGTGATCTGTACTTCCACATGACTGGGTGTTGACGGGAGTTAGGTCCTCCCTGGTGCCAGCCCCAGTGCTTGTCAAATTTATTGACAAGTCATATTGTATTGTAATTCTGTTCTTTGCAGCTCAAGCATGCAGTATGAATACTGTGTATTTTTTTTAAAAAGGAATTTAGTATCAAGGCTTCAGAAAATGCCATTTACGGCATTCCTTCTGTATAGTGTAAAAAAACCATAATATTAGGAAGATGATAAAAACACTTTCAAAGCGCAGCTTATTACCGTCAACTGCTAAATGCAATTGCTCTGCTCTAATTTTTTTTCCCATTTCTTTTGCTGTCACATAGGGATCTGTGAATTTAGTTCATTTGTTCAGGGTGAAATTAGGAACAAAGAAATTAACTGCCTAAATTAAATTTTTAAAAGTTGCATATGTATCCAAATTTAGTTTGAGGTATAACTATATAAATATTCATTTCTACATTATCACAGAATGTATATACACAGTTTCTGTAAGTATAGAAGATAAAATTTGTGTCTTCATATCTTTAACAAAAGGAATACCCTCAAAGTTCTATTTATTATTTAGAATCAAATATATAATTTTATAGCTCAGTTGGCCCAGTGTTCATCTGCAAAGCCAGATTGCTCTCATTGCTTTTATATTTTTAAATTGTAGTTTTTAGAGCACTATGATCCCTTATGGATCTTAAACCTATGGCGCTTAATATTTTATTAAATATTCAGGTAACAGTTCTATTGAATTCATGTGATGATGGTGGTATTATATATGATTAAACCCTTTAGAACCTTCCAATGTTATCAGGAATATTTTGAGAGAGACATAATAATATTGTATTTTCTCAGATAAGAATAATGTTTTTTAAGAATCTTATTTTAATCTTCTTTTAAGCATCTCTTGGACTTACATTGTAATTGTAATTGTAAATCAATGAAACAAAAGCAATTTAAGATAAAGCTAAAATTCTGAATATTTTATTTCAAAATCATGTGAATTGAGGTTGTCAGTTAATATTCAGTGTCCTTAACTTTTGTTAACTTTGTCACCATCTTTATATTGTTAAAAGATAGTTGTCTTTTGGAGATTGTATATAAAGATGTTCATAACTGCATATTCCATTCCCAATTTGTGTGTGTGTGTTGTGGGGGAGAGAATTTTTTAGGTGACTTTGTTTTGTACATCTAATTTTGGGGAAGCAAGTATATAAGACATCTTGTGATTTCTTAACTTTTTTGTTGTATGTTTTTCAAAGGTATACCACTGTCCTTTATTATGTTTTGGAAATTAAAATTAATTTTCCTAAATTCATGTGCAAATAATGCTTTGAGGATATTAACATTTTATATTAAACATTTCCAATTCATTAACTTGACTTGTAATTTCTTCTAATGAGCCATTGTTACAAACAAATTTCTAAGTGTATAATGCCCTGTGCATACCATACAACTGTTGATTAAATTAATTTTCCTCCCTACTTTAATAAGAATATTGTTAATTTGAATGTCATTTCAGTTCAGGGTTTTCTTTTTTTGTAGAAGTTGAGCATCCCTAATCAGATGAGAAAAATGTTCCAAAAATCTAAATGTTCCAAAATCTGAAATTTTTTGAGCACCAATATGATGCTACAAATGAAAAATTCCATACCTGACCTCTTGCGATGGATCACAGAAACAGGTGTACTCGATATTTTGTGTAAAATTACCTCAGGATATACTATATGAAATAAAAATAAATTTTATGTTTAGAGTTGGGGCTCATCCCCAAGATATCTCATAAAATGTCTGCAGATGATCCAGAATCTGAAATTTGAAGCACTTCTGCTCCCAAGCATTTCAAATAAAGGGTGCTCATCCTGTATCTACTATCAGCCAGCATTTTGCTAGGAACAAAAAATGAACTCTTTTTTATTCTTTGAAAAAAGAATAGGCTCTTATTCCTGAGTCATATATGTACATATGAACAATTTTAATATTGTTTGGTAAGAACAATAGAGTGTCTTTGGGAACTTACAGGGGCACTCATCCTAGGCCAGTATGTGCACCTGCATGCGTGTGTGTGTGTGTGTGTTGTGTATGTGTGAAGAAGCAGAGAGTTAGTGAAAGGGGTTGTTAGTGGCCGGAGAAGTCATTTGTACTATTTTTAACTTATGAATTTTGGGATTAAAAATAAAGTTCTTTCTTTTTAAAGAGTCGTATCTAATCACTGAAGTTGGACTTTGCAAAAGTTTTAATACCTCTTAAAATCAGTTTTTTTTCTTTTTATGTCAAGAAGAAAAAGAGTTCTACACTTATATAAAGAGCCTTTCCTATCTTGTTCTAGCCATTTTATATTCTCATCTTTCCATTGTCCTCTACCTTTTAGTTATATGGAATTATTAATTCGTGCCTTAAGTACTTCCCTCTGTAGTCCCTTATCACTGAGCTTATTCTTGGGGAAACTTGATAAATTTGACCACTGGCTGTTAAAGGCAGGGTTCTGTGTATATATTAGGTTTCCTTCTGCTGCGTGGCTTGTATTTACCCAGGTGGTTTCTTCTGTTAAAACTGAGTGTTTCTCTTTTGGGGACTGGAGAAATCAGTACTTTATAAAGATTTCAGATGAAAATGTACTTTACTTGAAATTATCATAAAAACAGTGTGCTCTGTTCTTCTACAAAGTGAAATTAGAGCCAGGTTATAGATTGTTGTCCCATGACTGTGAATGTCACTTTAAACCCCAAACCAGATGATTGTGTGGAATTGGTATTGTGATATCTTTACACCTGCAGATCTTGCACATGCTATTTTTTTTCCCTAGGACACACTTTCACTACTGCTTGTGAACCCAGTTTTTTCAAAATCTAACTCAAATGTCACCACCTCACACCTGTTCAAACAGAATATTTCATTCTTTCTCCTACTCCCGCATAATAATTTATATAAATGAAATGCAACACTTTTATTACATTATTTGAATACGTGTTATTCCCTGTGTGCTATAACCTCCTTAAAGACTGGAAATTGAACCCAGGGTGCTTAGTTACTGAATCACGTCCCCAGCCCCGTTTTCTTTTTTATTTTGAAATAGGTCCTCACTATGTTGCTGAGTCTGGCTTTGAACTTGGAATCCTCCTGCTTCAGCCTCCCAATTTGATGAGATTACAGGCATGAACCACTGCGCCTGACTTGGGGACATTTCTTGATGCCTGACCTTCATATGATATGTATATAAATTTTTTAAAAGAGAAGGACAGTGAGAAAGCATCAATTTTTTATTTAGTTTTTAATGTGGCTTTCATTGCTCCTATACTTTGTTGTGTACGTGGTGCTGGGGTATGATCCCACATTACTTTGTGCATGGCAGGCAAATGTCATCAGGGACCCACCACTCCTGCCCCCCTTCATATGAGATTTTGAAATATTTACTAAAAAGAATTTCCTTAAATTAAAATGCGAGATATTTTCCAAATAATTAAATATCAGATAATCTATTTTATCTTTAGGTAGAAATCCAAAATTCTCGGTAAGGCTTTCAATGTATTCCATAATCTGCCAGTTAGTTTCATTTTAAACCTGTTTGCTGTTGGACACTGTGCAAAAGACAAACGCTGCGCAGGACGCCATGACACTTCTTCTCCTCTTAAGCTTCCTCTTTCATGCTCCACGTGCTCTGAGCAAAAAAGCGCGAAAAAAAGCGCTGCTTGAGGGCTACTTCCTCTTTTCTTTCTGTACCCCTTTAAACTACAACACCAACATGACAGTCCCTCATTGGCTGGGATAAACCAGTCTGCCACTTCACCATTGGTTCCTTGGCTGTCTCCCCTCCCTATAAAAACCCGCATGCCTTGGTAATAAACAGATTTGAGCTGCCACCTTTGTGTCACTGACTCATTTCTCCAGCCGAGACGGAGGGGGTCTCCAACAAGGGGGATCCAGACTTCGGTCGAGGCACTCACCCTCCTGCTCGGCCCCTGGGGAGGTTCGACTGACCCGAGCCATCCCACCCGCCCTCAGGGACGCCTGAGGTAGCGACAGTTTGCCATATGCCCCTATCCTGCACCAGCAATTTTCTGATTAACAGTTTGCTTTTCTACCTTATTGAGCATGACTATCATGACTAGGAATTTCTTTCCTGACTCAATCTTTACTACTAACCACCACATCTCTGCCCACTGAAGTAACAATTAGTCTATTCAGGGCCCAGTTGAAATGTTAACTTTTCCAATAAATCCCCTCTGTTTTTTCCAGTTAGAGTTTCTGGGTTGTCAAGCCATAAACAGTCCTCATCTACTACCCTGTATCATAGACAGTTACTCTAAGAATGCTGAGGTTAAAAGTTATAACTACATCATATGTCAAGTTAAAATGAACTTATAAAATGATGAACGTATTTAGAAACAAATGAACCCAGCTGAGTTCATATATATTTTTAAAAACAGTATAGGTTTCTGAATTATGTTTTGCAGAAGATAATACAATAAATATTTTTGGAGTTCTAAAATTAAATTTTCTACATGGAATATAATGAGGGAATTTTTCTGTTCTTGAGTTTGAACAAAGTAAAATTCCAAAGCTTGAATGTCTTTAGACTAGGAACGCCTGTAATACAATTAATATACAATACGTTAGTCTCCAAAGAATTTTTGTATTTCTTAATTCTTACCAGCAACTCCATGATATAGGCAAAGATTATCACACATAATTTCTTGGGTGAATAAAACACCTCAAGTAGCTTAGATGATTTACCAAAATCAAATATTAAGTGGTAAAACCAGGATTTGAGTCCAGGTTTTCTGATTATAAGTGCAGAAATTTTTCCAAATTGCTGTGATTCTCAAGATTTTTCAGCATTTTGGACTAGACCATCAAAAATAATAATTTCCTACTAATATGTGTTACCTGAACATTTCTCTTGCTCAGAGTTGTCAACATAAAAAGTTTAAGATGTTAAAAGTTTTGCTTAGTTAATAACATTTTTTTTCTTAAATTTACTAATATTATGTAGATGTGACTGTGCACATATATTTAATGGTCATTTAGATGTGTTAACTGTTATAAATACAGAAAAAATGGTTTGAGACTGGAAAAAAATGATGGAAGAGCTTTTCCTAAATCATAATATAACATTGAAGATAACTTAGCTAATACACTTGAGGATTTTTAAGAGAAATGTGCTTTAGATTGTTACAAAACCTTTTTTTCCCCAAGAACTTAACCAGAGATAGATAAAATAGAATATAAGTGGTTATTTGATATTAAATCCTAGTTTCCACAGGGTTGTCAACAAACTTAATTGCCTTCTACTAGATTTATTTGGTAAAAAACAACTGTTCTAATACAGTTTTATGTGATTCTTTGGTAGTAAAGGATCCTTTCTTGATTGACAGTTCTTCATGTAGGTAAAAACACTGGCTATCACATTCCATAGCAAATGAAGGAACAAAGTTATCTCACAGCTGTGTTTGTTAAGTGCTTACTGTGTGTCAGGCACTATTCTAAGCAATGTTGTGAGGATTAAATTAGATTAAGCTAACTTAATCCTTAACAACAGCTCTACCAGTTTGGTTTACTATTCCTATTCCATTTTATACATAAGGAAGAAGACAAAGTAAGTGGTTATAGTAAATGATTTTCAATCAAAAAGGCACATTTACAAGACAATAGCTTTATTACAAAAACGAATGTTTTTTTTTATGTAGCTCTCTGTTATTGAAGAAGGTAGGTATAGACAATCTCGGCATTTTTACGTTTATACATCTTAAGTCTTAGGAGAACTCAGAACATGTGGATCTATCAGACTTTACTAATGGATTCAGAAAAGTTGAAAAAATCAATGAAATATATATGAAACATTATTTGTAAATGAACTGCTTGTTAAAGGCAAGGAGAGTGTTAGTAAAGAGCTTAGCTACCTAGATTAAAGAAATTGTCTCTCCCCATCTGTTCTAATTAGCTTATCTCTCCTGCTTTCGTAGCATGCTGGTTATTTCAGAAAAGAAGTGAGAGCTATTTTGAAAGGACACCATTTTAATTTATACTAATTTATGATGATTTTGGAGTGGTTTCCCATTCTCAGACATGAACTTTTAAATCTTTGGCCTTGCCTGTAACAATTTGTTATTGGAAATTTCAAGGCTTTGGATGCACAGTTAAGGATTTTACCCTCTTCATTTATTTGGTTTTGGCTAAAGTGATTATGTTTCGTCTTTTTGGGAAGATTTCTCTGGGTGTTTTGATATTCGTTCTGATGGAAGGAAACCTTCCATCATTAACAGGTAATTTAAAAATCTATATTTTTATCTGCGTATATGTAGTATATTCTCTTAATAGTATTACTTCATGTGATTTCTGTAAGAAATTGAATAGGCAGTACTCTATTAATCTTTGATATTGCTTCATTTGAATTGTACTAAAATATCTCCAGTAGCTGTAGTTTTGCCTCTTTGTAATTCCAACTCAAATCCTTACTTTCTGTGTTGAAGTTGATTTCAATAACAATCTTAAAGGAGTAGAAATTAAATGCAAAAGATTGAATAAGTCTCTCCTTTCCTCCTTAGATATGCAAGCCTGTCTATAATCTGAGTATTGATTTCAAAATCCAAATGTGGCACAAGTCAGTTTGCTTTTTGTTGCGTTTGTGCCCTATCTCCATTCCTCATCAAGCCTTGATTATGCTTTCACTTTGTAGTACAAACTTATTTATTTTTAGACGAGATCCAAGAACCCAAGAGTGCAGTTTCTTTTCTGCTGCCTGAGGAATCCACAGACCGTTTTGTACCTACTGAAAAGAAGCAGCTTCTGGGCCGTAGAGAAGCCAAGAGACCATGGTTTCTTAGAAGGCGTCGATCTATTTTGTTTCCTAATGGAGTAAAAATCTGCCCAAATGATAGTGTGACAGAGGCTGTGGCAAACCATGTGAAGTATTTTAAAGTTCGAGGTAAGAAAACATCCAAATCCTTGGGTTCCCATAATGAAATTCAAACATCATTGCATTTGTTATATCTCACAGTAAGTCAAAACTTGTGATAATTTAGACAAAACTGGGCCAAATATCTTTCTGTTTGCTCTGGGCAAAGAACTTGCTAAGAATATGGAATTAATATAATTTCAGAGGGCAGTCTGTGTCACTGTGAGATAGGAAATGTTTTAAATCTTTTTTAAGCACTTTAAGAATGCTGGTTTGTATTACTGGATATATTAATTTCACTTCTCCATTACAATCGTTTACCAAACTACGCTCACAAATTATATTTTCCAAGGTACACTCACCTACTTGCCTATTGAGTTATTTTATACACCTAAAAATATAATCAACTCATTTTGTAGTTTAGACATTCCACAGATTGCTATCTAATTAGGACATATACAACTCTTTATGTCTGAAATGATAGCCCTTCTCACAATGGTACCTGAAGCAATACAACTTGGATTTTATTTTGTTTCTCAGTTAAACAGTGTGATCCTTGAAAACATGCCTTTTTGTCACATGAATTCACTCTGTTTCTTTACATTTACTAACAATGCTTAATTGACCATACTATATCTTTTAGTACTTTGGAGGATTTCCATGCTCTGCTTTTTTTGCTGCTTACCAGCCAATAAAAAGCCATAATATGGACGTAATGTTAGTACGCAAAAGTGGAAGATGATGAAATGATTATGAAATCAGGCTTGTTCAGTCATGCATTCGTTCATTATTCAACAAATGTTTATTCAGCGCCTAATGTCATCCAGGCACAAGGTGAAATGAATCTTCTGTCTGAGCTACTATTTGTCATCATATTTTCCTCTTCTTTGTCATCCTTCCCTTTTACACCAACATTAATGAAATTAAATAGAAATTTAATACCATATATTATGTATATTAGATATTTTTGTTTGTAAATATGGTAAAATGTATTAGAAGCTCTTTTTTAGTGTATTTATAGCTCTTAATTGCATTTGGGAACTATCCAATATTACTAAGCAACAAGCTTTCCTTTTACTTTTTTTTTCCTTTCTTTCTTTTCTTTTTTTGGCAGTACTAGCTATCAAACTCAGGACCTCATGAATGCTAAGCAAGCACTCTATCACTAAGCTGTATCCCCATCTCTTTTCCTTTTGCCTTTTTAAATGAGATCCATAGACCTGAGATTTTGTAGATAGGGCATGTATCAGCATTGGGAAATTCCAAAGAGAGTATAAAGAAAATAAAGGAACTGAAAGTGAATGAGAATGACAATATTTTATGTAGATATGATTCCTACTACCTGGATTTTTACTTTTTATTATTTTGAAATTGATCAGAATATCTAGAGATCTCAGCTGCTGATTAATAGTGAAGAGGAAGGATCAATTATTTAAGAAACTGGTAATACTTTGTGATTGCTTTGCTTTTGTTTTTATAAATTCAAGATATACTATTGAAAAAGAAGTTTAAAAAAGAAAAATAATTCATTCTTGGAGTAATGGACTTTAAAATATAGATGCTATGGATTGAAAAGGGACTTCATAAAGCTGAAATAGATTGGCATAGTTCAGCAAGATTAAAACAATGTGTATATTGCTGTTACTGTCATGCTAAAAACAAATATTTCATCTGTTATGTTTTTGATAATTGGGGAAAATGAATGTTTAAACATAGGTCTTGATTCTGAAGAGATAATTTGGATAAAACTCTTAAGCTTACATGTTTGAAACTTTAAGTGAGGGATCTATTCAGAGTCCAAACAAAGATCTTAGCTCTTTCTAGCAAGCTAATTTGGTCTAATAATTTACCCAGTTTTTCCTCAATAGATAATTTGGCATCAATTACTAGTTGGTAAAAAAAATTTTGAACAATAACAAATTATGCTTTTTCCACATAAGCAAGAAGCAACTGTATTTAGCTTAATGATTTGTAAAATTAAATGAATAAGACACTTAAAATTCAGACAAACTTTGTTTATCTATTAGTTTGCATTTCTATACTTTTACATATAAATAAAATAGTATGTGCTCTTTTTGTCTAACTTTTTTTTATTCATTGTAAATATTTTGAGATTAGTCCACAATTCTTTTGTGTATGAATAGTTTACCTTTTATTTTTGAGTAGTGTTCCATTTTGTGGTTATACCCCAATTTGAGATGTTTGGGTAACTTTTAGTTATTGATGATTATGAAGAAAATTATGATAGGAATAACAGAAGACCCAGAATAGCCAAAACATTACTCAGCAAGAAGGAGGAGGCAGAAGGCATCTCAGTTCCTGACCTGAAATTATACTACAAGGCTACAGTAACAAAAACAGCATAGTATTGGTACCAAAACAGAATGGAAGACCAATGGAATAGAATAGAGGTTTCTTTTTATTTTAGAATAGAGGATTCTGAGATGAATCCTCATACCTTTAACTATCTGATATTTGATAAAGGGGGCAAAAGCATAGTGTAGAAGAATGATAGCCTCTTCAACAAATGGTGTTTTACAAATTGGACAGCCGTATGTAGACAACTGAAATTGGATCCTTACTTTCACCCTGCACAAAAATTAAATCAAAATGGTTCAAGGATCTGGATATTAAACCAGCAATTCTACAATTGCTTGAAAAAGAAGTAGAAACTACATTACGTGACATAGGAGTCGGCACAGCCTTCCTTAACAGGACTCCTGTGGCGCAAGCAGTAAAATCAAGAATAAATGCATGGGATGCAATTAAACTAAAAAGCTTTTGCACTGCTAAGGATTTAGTCAAGAGTCTCAAGAGAGAACCTACAGAATGGGAGAAAATTTTTGCCTGGTACACCTTGGACGGAGGGCTAATATCCAGAATATACAAAGAACTCAAAAAATTAAATACCAAATCCACAATTAACCCAGTTAATAAATAGGCTATGGAGCTAAAAAGAAGCTTTTCAATGGAGGAAGTCCCAAAAGCCCATAAACATATGAGAAAATGCTGTACATCACTAAGAGAAATTCAAATCAAAACTTCACTGCAATTTCACCTCACTCCAGTCAGAGTGGCAAAAATGAAGAATACAAACAATGACAGGTGCTGGAGGGGCTGTGGGAAAAGAGGAACACTGTCACATTGCTGGTGGGACTGCAAACTGGTACAGCCACTCTGGAAAGCAGTGTGCAGACTCCTCAAAAAATTAAGGCTGGAACCACCTTATAACCCAGCTATCCCACTCCTGGGTATCTTCCCAAAAGAGCCAGAATGACTTAACTATAGAGATACAGCTTCATCAATGTTTATAGCAGCTCAATTTACTATAGCTAAATTATGGAACCAACCCAGATGCCCCTCACTTGATGAATGGATCCAAAAACTGTGGTACATATATACAATGGAATACTACTCGGCTGTTAGAGAAAATGATATTATGGCATTTGCAGCAAAATGAATGGAGATGGAAAAAATTTTGCTAAGTGAAGTATCCCAAACTCAGAGACTCAAGGGCCAAATGTTTTCTCCCATTTGTGGACAGTAGAATATAAGCAGAAACAGTATGTTAGATGGCTAACCTAACAATTACCTCAGCAGGTATGAATTCTTACATGATCATGGGAAACTGTGCTAAGATTCCTGGGGGACATAGGGAGGGGGGTGGGGAGAGGGGAAGGGAATAGGAAGGACATCAAGGTGACTTGAGGGAGGTAGTATGGGGGAATCTACTCTGAGGGGAACCTCTGACTTCCATAAGAAGTTCAATTAACTTGGGGCTTAAGTAAAGTGAAACATGGAACCATGGGGAACCCAGAGAGGGGAAACCATGGTCTGGCACCAGTATTGATTTGTTCTGTCATTACTCTTTTGTTCTTGATTGTTTGACGATGAAACTCTCCTAGTCGTAGGACCATGTTTATCGAATAAAAATTTTTAAAAAAGCTATGATAAACATGTGGATTGAAGTTTTTGTTTGAACATGTTTTAATTTCTATTGAGAAATTATAGTAGCATGACTAGGTCACATGATAGGTATTTATTTAACTTTTAAAAAATTTGTGAGTTGTTTTCCAGTGTGATTATGACATTCCCAGTGCTTTAGGTCTCTAATTTTTCCATCTTCATTCAACATTGATGTGTCAGTGTTTTTTAATGTAACTCTTTTTTTTGTAACTTTTTTTATTAGTTTGACATAGTCTTAGTTTTTCCACTTTTTTTTTAAAGAGAGGGAAAGTGAGAGAGAGAGAGAGAGAGAGAGAAAGAGAATCAACTTTTTAAGCTTATCATCTGGTCTTTGTTGCTCTGACACTTAGTTGTGTATGTGGTGCTGGGGTTCCAACCTGGGTCCTTGCACATGCCAGGCAAGCCCAATACCATTGAGCTACTACTCCAGCACCTTCCTTTTATATTATTACTAGAATGGAAGACTGTGCCTCAATTTAGTGAGATAAAATGTAATATAGAAAAATGTAAAGTCTTGTTTGTGTAAAATTCCATAAGACAAAAGAGCTTTTGTTGTTATTAATCTCAGTATAAATCAAAAGTATAATTCAGTTAATGAAAAAAAGCCCAAAATGAGTAAAAGCGAGTGTAATTTTAGGTTGCATTAATAGAAATACAGAATCTACTATAAGGAAGGTGAGAAATACAGAATCTGCTATAAGTGAGACCTCACTTGTGGGTGCCATACTCTAAGGAAAATAATAAGACCCTGAGAAGTGTATGGAAGAGGGAACTAGTGAAAAATCAGGGAAGATATGATGGATGCTTTTACATATTTGAAAGGCTGCCTAGGGCTTTTGTCTCAGTTTGTAGTTGTTGTTTGAAAAGAGGGGACAGTGAGAAAAAGAAAGATAAAAAAGCAGTCTTTATTTAGTTTTTCATATGACTTTTTGTTGTGTATGTGGTGAAGGGGTTTGAACTTCAAAATCGCGTACTCACACATACCACGCAAGTGCTGTAATAGCCGAGCCACCGCTCCAGCCCCCCAGTTTGTATTTATATCCTACATTGTAGAACTTGGATCAATGTGGTCCTTAGAAGAAGATAATTTAGGGTTAATGTTAAAAATTTTCACAACCATGATAGTATTTTGGAGGTATAATAGTATGCCTTTGAAAGGCATGCTTGTTTTTTTTTTTAATTTTATTTGTTCAACATAGTCTTATGTATTGGAGGGAATCGGTACACATTCATGCATACATGAATATTGACATAGTGAGATAGTAAGTTAAGGCCAATCTTAGTCCAGAATTTTCCCCGATTGATGAATTCCTGAACTCATGCTTTCTCTGTAATACCCCCATAGTATAATTGGACATGAATATATACACATATCTTAGTTTTTGAAATTTCTGAGTTTCTTTGCTTGCCTGTGTGAAGTTAGACTTCTAAATGGAGTTGAGTGTTCCCAGTTGTATTGATAACCCTCCTTATCCATCACTCTCCTCCTTGCCTCCCTCCCTTCTCACCCCACCTTCATAGTTATGGTTACTCCAGCTTATGTGACATTTCAACTATGGTGAGCATGTTACTTAAAATCAGCTTACTTTCATTCTGTCTTAAGTTTTACTCTAGCTTCCACATGAGAGAAAATATTAAGTCTTTGTGTTTGGGTTATTTCACTCAGCATAATTTTTTCCATCTCCATCCATTTGGCTGCAAATGCTGTGATATTCTAATAGCAGAGTAGAATTCCATTGTATAAATATACCATAGTTTTTAAATCCATTCATGCAGTGAGGGGCATCTGTGTTGGTTTCATAGTTTGGCTATTGTAAATTGAACTGCTTATAAACTTTGATGTAGCTGTGTCTCTGTAGCATGCCGATTCTAGCTATCCCAAGAGTGGGATAGCTAGGCCATAAGGTGGTTCCATCTCTAGTTTTCTGAGGAGTCTCCACACTGCTTTCCAAAGTGGCTGTACAAGTTTGAAGTTTCACCAGCAGTGTGTTAGTATTTCTTTCTCCCCACAACCCCTTCAGCATCTGTTATGGTTTGTTGTGGCGGGTGGCACCCGGAGGCCATGCCACGCAGGCAGCTTTAAGATGGCGGCTGGGGGCTGGCGGCTGGCCAAGCCTGGTCAGCTGATCTTGTGCTGTTCCTGGTTCATATGCTTGCAATATCTGACCACCTAGGGACAACCAATAGGAGCCGGCAGAGTTTTCTTCCTCATAGCAACAACCTGCTGATTAGACTACTTTCGCTATATAAGCAGTGTAACTTCCTGATTAAAGAGAGATCTCCGCAAGCAACAAGAGTGTACATGTCATTATTGCCGCTTCGCTGGTCGAACACAACAGTTTGTATTCTTCATTTTTGCCACTCTGACTGGAGTGGGGTGGAATCTCAATGAAGCTCTGATTTGGATTTCTCTGATTGCTTGTGATTTAGAACATTTTCTCATATATTTATAGACTCTCTGGACTTCCTCTGTTGAGAAGTTTCTGTTTAGTACCCTAACCCATTTATTGATTGGATAATTTGTGGTTTTGGTGTTCAGTTTTTTGAGTTCTTTGTATATTCTGGGTGTTAGTCCCTTGTTGGAAGCATAGCATGCAGTGATTTTCTCCCATTCTGTAGGTTCTCTCTTGACTCTCGACTAATTCTCTAGCTATGCAGAAGCTTTTCAGTTTAATGACATCCCACTCATTGATTCTTGGCTTTAATTCTTGCATTATGGCAGTCTTAAAGAAGGAAGTGCCTGTATTGATGTGGTGGAGTATTGATCTTATTTTTTCTTCTAGCAGTTGTATAGTTGCTGCTTTGATTCCTAATTCTTTGATCCATTTGTACTTGAATTTTGTGCAGGGAGAGAAATATGGATCTAATTTCAGTTGTCCACATATGGCTGTCCAGTTTGCCCAGCACCATTTGTTGAACAGGCTGGCTTTCCTCCATGCTATATTTTTGCCCCCTTTGTCAAATATCAGATGGTTACAGGCTTGTGGATTTGTCTCAGTATCTTCTATTCTGTTCCATTAGTCTTCATGTCTGTTTTGATTCCAATACCATGCTGTTTTTGTTACTACAGCTTTATAGTATAATTTGAGGTCAGGTATTGTGACACCTCCTATTTCATCTTTCTTGCTTAGTAACGTTTTGGTTCTTCTGGGTTTCCTGTTATTTCAAATGAATTTGAGAACTGCTTTTTCTGCATCCATGAAGAATGTAATTGGTATCTTGATGGGAATCACATTGAATCTGTACAGGGCTTTTGGCAGAATAGCCATTCTTATTATATTGATTCTGCATAACCATGAAGATGGAATTTTTTCCAGCTTCTCAGGTCTTCTTCAATTTCTTTTTTTAATGTTCGGTAGTTTTCATTGTAGAGGTCTTTTATATCCTTTGTTAGATTAATGCCTAGGTATTTTATTTTTCTTTGAAGTTATTGTGAATGGGATAGATTTCCTGATTTCTTTAGGGCATAATTGCTGCTGGAGTATAGGAAAGCTATTGTATATGAGTGTTGATTTGTAACCAGCCACTTTGATTGAATTCATTTATAAGCTGTAGAAGTCTTTTAATAGAACTTTTTGGGTGTGCTAAGTATAGGATCATGTCATCAGCAAATACAAATAGTTTGAGTTCCTCTTTTCCTATTAGAATTCTTTGATTTCCTTCTCTTGTTTGATAGCTCTGGCTAGGGTTTCAAGGACTATATTCAATAGGAATAGTGAGAGCGGACAGCCTTGTGTTGTTCCTGAATTCAGTGGGAATGCTTTCATTCTTCCTACATTAAGTATAATGTTGGCAATGGGTTTGTCATAAATGGCTCTTACATAATTAAAGTATGTTCCTTTGAACCCTATTTTCTCCAGAGTTTTGAGCAAAAATGGGTGTTGAATTTTATCAAAGGCCTTTTCTGCATCAATTGAGATGATCATGTGCTCTTTGTCTTTAATTGTGTTTAAGTGGTGAATCACATTTATTGATTTGTGTATGTTGAACCACTCTTGCATACCTGAAATGAAGCCCACTTTATCATGATGTATTATCTTTTGATGTATTTTTGGTTGTGTTTTGCTAGAATTTTTTAAAGGATTTTTGTGTTTATATTCATCAGGGAAATTGTAGGTTTTTTTTTTTGTTGTTGTTGTTTTAGAATGTCTTTGTTGGGTTTTCAAATAAGAGTGATATTTGCCTTGAGAAAGATATTTGGAAGGGTTCTGTGTCTTTCAATATCATGGAATAGCTTACTAAGGAGTGGGTTAATTCTCTTGTAAGGGTCTGGTTGAACTCTGTTGAGAATCTATGAGGTCTTGGGCTATTCTTTTCTGGAAGGCCTTTGATTGCTGTTTCATTTTTGCTACCTGAGACAGGTTGTTTAGATTTTCAGTGTCCTCCTGTGTTAATTTGGGAATGTCGTATATGGCTAGGTATATGTCTATATCTTCCAGATTATCAAACTTGGAAGAGTATAGTTTTTCATAATAAGTTCTGATAATCCTCTGGATTTTGATTGAGTCAGTGGTAATATCCACTTTCATCTTTGATTTTTTTTTATTTGTTTCACTTCATTCTTCCTTTTGGTGTGGTTGGCTAGGGGTTTGTCGATCTTATTTATTTTTTCAAAAATCAACTCTTTTGTTTTGTTGATTCTTTGTATTTTTTTCTGTACTCAAATTCATTGATTTCAGCTCTGATCTTGCTTATTTCTCGCCTTTCGTTGGGTTTGGGATTGGATTGTTCCTCTTTTTATAGGGATTTGAGTTGGAGCATAAGTCTATTTATTTGGTCTCTCTCCTGATTTTTGATGAAGGCACTTAGTGCTATAAATTTTACCCTTAAGATGCTTTCATACTGTCCCAAAGGTTTCAATATGTTATGTCATCATTCTCATTTATTTCTAAGAATTTCTTGATTTCTGTTCTCATTTCATCTTTGATCCATTCTTCATTTAAGAGAGTTTATTCAGTCTCAAGTATTTATGTACTTTCTGTTGTTTTGCTGGCTGTTAATTGCCAAGATCATACCATTGTAGTCTGACAGGGTACATGAGATTTATCAACATTTTTGTATTTGCTAAGATTTCCTTTGTGAACTAAGTTATGGTCTGTTTTAGAGAAGGATCCATGTGCTGCTGAGAAGAAGGTAAACTCAGCTGATTTGGAGTGGAATATTCTGTAAATGTCTGTTAAGTCCAATTGATAGATAGAGTTGTTTAGATTAGAGATATCTTTGTTGATTTTTTTGCTTTGATGATCTGTCTATTGTTGATAATGGTGTATTAAAGTCCCCCAGTATGTTTGTGTTGAGATCAATGAGGGTTTAATGTCCTTGAATACTTTTTCCACGTATTTGTAAGGGTTGTAATTGGGGGCATAAATATGAACTAATGTTTTGTTTTCTTGATGTGGTGTTCCTTTTAGTATGATGTAGTTACCTCCTTTATCTCTTCTGACTAATTTTTGGTCAAAATTAACTTTGTCAGATGTAAGGATCGCAACACCTGCTTGCTTTTCTGGGCCTTCTTCCTGGTAGGTTTTTTGCCAACCTTTCACCTTCAATTCTGTCTATTTTTGGCTGTTAGATGTGTCTCCTGTAAGCAGCATATTGTTGGATATTGTTGTTTGATCTAATCTGCTAATCTGTGTCTCTTGATTTGGAGTATGGAATCCATTCACGTTCAGTATTAACAATAGATATATGATTCTGGATCCCTGGCATTGTGACCTTTGCTGTATTTTGCACCATCTTGGATATCATTTAGTGAGTTATGTTTTTATTGACTTTCCTCTGTTTATGGGCTTTGGAAGTTATTAGCTTGTTCCTCTGATTGAAGTTTATCTTTGAGTATTCTCTGTAGAGCTGGTTTTATATTCATGTATGTTGCTAGTTCGTTGTTATCTTGGAAGTATTTTATTTCCACATCACATTTAAAGCTGAGTTTTGCAGGGTATGCAAAACTATCTTTGGCTGAAAATTATTTTCTTTCAATATTTGGAGAATATTGTTCCATGCACTTTTGGCCTTTATTGACTGAGGTGAAAAATCCACAGTATAGCAAGGGAGGAGAAGGGGAATTGTTGGAACTGAGTTAAAAGGTACACTCCAAGATTTATAAGTATGTTACTGTATATACTGTAGTCATGTATATAAAAAAAGTTCTTTATAGGTAGTAGAATTATGTCACCGTATTTGGATATTCTAGGAAAAATATAGCATCAAGAAAGAGAGTCAAGGAATCTGGGGAATGGGAGGAGGGAGACAGGGAGTGTGTGGTGAGGTGGAATTTGACCCAATTGTATTGCTGTATTGTGTGCATCTATGTATATGTGACAATAAATCCCATCATGATGTACAACTATAATCTACCAATGAAAGATAAGAAGAAAATCCACAGTAATCCTTATTGATCTACCTCTGAATGTGATTTGGTGTTTCTCTCTTACTGCTTTTAAAATTCTTTCATTGATTTTTCTGTTATTCATTTTATATATGATGTGCCTCAGTGAGTTTCTCATTTGGGTAAGTCTTTTTGGTATCCTATGTGTGTCTTGAATTTGAAAATTCTGGATCAGTTATGATATGGGAGAAATTTTCTTTGAATATCTCATTAAGAAGGTTCTTTATGCCATCTGTTCATTGTTCTATGTTCTCTCCTATCCCAATTACTCTCATGTTATTTCTTTTGATCTTGTCCCATACTTTTTTGAAATTCTGATCATGCTCAATAAGTTTCTCTTCTTGTCTATCTTTCATTCATTCACTATTGCTCAGCCTGTCTTCATTGACTGACATTCATTCTTTGAGAGCTGAAGTTCTGTTTTCTACTGAGTTTACTCTCATATTAATATCTTTCACTGAGCTTTTAATTTGGTAGACTGTGTTTTTCAATTTTAAGAGCTGTGCTGTATCTCTTTTCATAATATCTAGCTCTTTATCTAAGTGGTCTCTCAGCTCCTGAAATTTCTCTCTTACTTTCTTCCCTACGTCTTCTTTTAATTCTTTGATTGTTTTAATAATCAGATTGTTGATACTTGTTTTGTAGGTTTTCATCCAGGACCCTATCCATGGACTCCTTTGCTGGGGAATTGTGGGTTTGAAGAGGAGAATTCCTTCATTTTTTGGGGCCGGGACATGGGTCCTGTGAGCCCTCCTTGGTTATATTACTTTGTGGATGTTGATGAATTGTGGGGTTTTTGTGTCTTTGGTAACTTAGGCTGGGTGCAATTTGGGAAGGTGTGATTAGCAACAGTCTCTCCAATCTATGGTTAATAATTGGCCTTTGTGATTTATAATACCTACAGGATAAGGCAAAAGTGACAATATGAGCAGCCATTGGGTACAATACATGGCATTAACCTAGTTTCTTTGTTCATTCTTTAACTGTTATGTTAATTAGCAGCAAAGAGTGGAATGGTAGGATTTGTAACTATTTTTGGTTACAGTCTTATTAACCATCAGACTATAACTGGATTAAAAGCTACCAAGCAATATTAAATTTGGTACTCACATTGAATTTACATTAAGGCCCTCGATAAGGATGTATAAACTATATGGTCAGTTAAAGCATATAATGAACAGTATTGAACTGGTTAATCTGTTCCTTTTGTAGTTGATGCAATATTACTTATTACCTATGGAAGGAAAGATGTGATTAGCAGTTATCTACAGCTGGAAGAAATTGCTGTTAAGCTTACAAATATCTGAGGTTGGAAGGTAGACAGTCCTGTGATTATGAAGCCAGAGCACAGCAAGTATAGGTATACTATAAGAATATTCTGATTACTAAAAATAAGAAATCAAAATAAAAAAACAAAAAACAAAAAAAAGGAGAGTGACAGAGGGAGAGGCTAGGTAAATGATATTCGGGGAGGGCTGAGCTTTAGAAGAATACGGTTTGGCTATTGCCGGAAAATAGGAAAGATGAGGGTAGTAGAAAAGTGGACTACTAGTGGGCTTTGCAGCCCTGGCCTCAGGTGGTGTTGTGAGTACTAATATTTACATTAAACCAAGTATTCAAGGGTAAGGTAAGAAATAACTAAATGGAAAGAAGAAACATATCCACAGGTCCACCTCCTGCAAACACACACTTTAAAAAAAAAAGATATTCAAACTGTGAAGTATGGACTTGAAGCAGCCCTGCTGATCACCAGTAAAGTTCACCCAATTATCTTTTATTTTAAAGTTTTTTAGTTAAGGAATTGAGTTATTGTACAATCATATATGCATATAAAGTAACAATATGATATGCATACTTTTTTATTTTATTAAGAAATTTAGTTATTGTACAATCAAAAATGTATCCAAAGTAACAATATGGTATGCATATATTCTCAAATTTAGATTTAACCACTAGATTCCACCCTATTCTCCTACCCTTTCCTCTCTCCCATCCCCAGTTATATGTTACTATGCTTTCGCTGGGTCTAATACACGAGGATTGACCACCTTTCACGAAGGCCTAGGTCTAGCTGCAGCCTACACAGATGAGTGAGGACATTTGACCCTTGACTCTCTGGGATAGTCTAACTTCACTCAACATGATTTCTTCCATCGCCATCCATTTACCTTCAAAGGCTGTAATATCATTGTTTCTAATTGCTGAGTAGAAATTCATGGTATATACATATACCACAGTTTTTTGATCCATTCATCCAGAGAGGGGCATCTGGGTTTAGCTATTATAAATTTAGCTATTATAAATTGAGCTGAAATGAACACAGATTTTGCTGTGTCACTGTCATGTGCTGATTCTAAATCCCCTGGAAAAATACCCAAGAGAGGAATAGCAGAATCATATGGTGGGCTCATCCCTAAGTTTTTGAGGATTCTCCACACTGCTTTCTAGAGGTGCTGTACCAGTGGGCAGTTCCACCAACAGTGTGCTAGTGTCCCTATCTCTCCGCAACCCCTCTAGCATCTATTATTGTTTATATATATTCTTCCTTTTTTGCCAATGTGATTGGAGTGAGGTGAAATCTTAATGTGATTTTGATTTGCATTTCTCTGATTACTAGTGATTTAGAGCACTTTCTCATGTATTCATTGGTTTGCTCAATGTCCTCCATTAAGAAGTTTCTTTGTAGCTCTTTGGACCATTTATTGTTTGGGTTGTTTATGCTTTTGAGGACTTTGTAAAATTCTGGATATTAGCCCCTGTCAGAAGAATCACTGGCCATGATTCTCTCCCATTCTGTAGGAAGTCTCTTGGCACTTCTGATCATTTCCTTGGCTGTGCAAAAGCTTTTTAGCTTATGATATCCATCCACTGATTTTTGACTTAATTACTTTCACTTTAGAGACATGTTAAGAAAGTCTTTGCCTACTCCCAAATGCTGGAGTGTTGGTCCTAATTTATCTTCCATCAGTTGCAAGGTAGCTTGTTTGATTCCTGTTCCTTGATCCATTTTGATTTGATTTGCATTCAAGGTGAAAGATAAGGGTCTAATTTCAACTTTCTGCAATTGGCTGTCCAGTTTGTCCAGCACCATTTGTTGAATAGGCTGTCTCTTTACATAGTTTTTTTTTTTTATTTTTTTTTTTTAAAGAGAGAGGGACAGTGAGAGAGACACAGAAATAGAGAAACAACTTTATTTTTAGTTTTTCACATGGCCTTTGTTGCTCCGACAATTGGTTGTGTATGTGGTGCTGGGGTTTGAACCTGGGTCCTCGTGCTTGCCAGGCAAGCACTGAAACCACTGAGCCACCGCTCCAGCCCCTCTTTACATAGTTTAAATAGGTACCTTTGATCCCTATCTTCTCTAGAGTTTTGAGCATAAAAGGGTGCTGAATTTTATCAAAGGCCTTTTCTGCATTAATTGAGATGATCATATGGTTTTTGTCCTTAATTCTGTTTAAGTGATGAATTACATTATTTGCTTTGTGTATGTTGAATCAGTCTTGCATACCTGGTATGAAGCCCACTTGATCATGATGAATTATCTTCTCGATAAGTTTTTGAACACGGTTTGCTAGAATTTTATTAAAGATGTTTGCATCCAGGTTCATCAGGTATATTGGTCTGTACTTTTCTTTTTTTGATGTGTGCTTGTTAGGTTTTGGAGTCAGAGTTATGGTTTCTTCATAAAAAGTGTTTAGAGAGTTCCCTCCTTTTCAATTTGTTGGAATAACTTAATAAGGAGAGGTGTTAGTTCCTCCTCAAATGTGTGGTAAAAGTCAGTGGGG
>PVKS010033059.1:0-22036 GCA_004027875.1 Aplodontia rufa
CCTCACAATTGCCTAGTCACTGATGGTTTACACCCACTGATGGTGGGTGGAGACCTACAATCTTCTCAAATCACCTTCCAAAAGCCAACTTTCAAATTTTCAATAATTTTATGACCAAGTTGAACAGCCCAAGTGCTATTCTAATGTAGTTCCAACAGTATATTAAATTAAAACTGGTCATATAATATAATACAAAATTGTATATATTTTTTCTGGAAAGTGAACTATTTAGGTATTTAGGTGTTTTAATAATATGCTATTGCTGTTTAAACAATATAGCTACTTTAAATCTATATATAGAAGTCTACATCATTGTTCTTCTTTTTTCCCCCCTTTTTAAGAGAGAAGGACAGTGAGAGAGAGAGAGAGAGAATCAATTTTCACCGAGCCTTTACTTGGCCTTCGTTGCTCTAACAATTAGTCGTGTACATGGGTGCTGGGGTTTGAACCTGTGCACTTGCGCATGCTGAGCAAGCGCCTTAACCGCTGAGCCACCGCTCCAGCCCCATCATTGTTCTTCTTGATTTTAAGTAACTTTCAAATTATATTCAATTTAATATGAATTTTGTGCTGTTATTTTAACTATAATCATTATCATCTTTGGAGTTCATTCAATCATACCATAATTCTATAGTAGTTTACCTATCATACATCATTTTAACTTTTAAATAATACGTTCAATGAAAATCAAGTGTAATCAAAACTATCAGAGAAAAGAAAGACAAATTTTGAAGAAACATTTATAATTCAAGATAGCTTTAAATATTTTCCATGCCAAAGATCCCCATGAAACTGGTACCCAAGGATTCATTCTGAGATGGTATTAACATCAACATTTCACTCAGGGACCCAAGATGTGTAACTTACCTGACTGACTCTGATTATGTGAATACTTACAAGTTTTAGTAGCATTTCCACAATTGCATTATGAGTAGAAGCAGAAACCATAGTAGTATCAAAGCATCCAAATATGTGGGATCATCAAAACAATGCGTATGAACACAACTCACAGTTTGGGTCATGCGGTACACATCAAACATCAAATACTCACATCTGGCTACATAAATGTCATCAAAAGTTTTCGTTGCCACGACTGTGTGCTTCTTGCATACCCCAAATGACCTTAAAAACACATGAAGAAGTCATTCCTTGTTCCTCCTCTAGCCTTGCAAACTCCTGTAATTTATCATCAAGGACTGCAAGAGTTTCAGTGTATTTTAGGAGGTAAAAATAAACATTAATTTCACTCGTACCCATGTTCAGTGTCTCCATACTTGCGGATTATTTTTTTTTCTGTTACAGAGTTCCTGAACCTTGGTGTTATTGAAGTTTGCATGGGATAATTCATTTTAATGTAGGAGTCTCTTGTGCCTTGTCTAGCAGTATCACTGGTCTGCACCCACAAGATGTCCTTAGCTCTCACTCACAATTAGGACAGCCAAAGTGGCCTGTAGACCTTGTCATGTAGTCACAGTGGACTTTGCAGGGTCAGGATCGAATCATATGCTGACATGAATATATGTACAAAACGCACGCAGACATAGTTTATATATATATATATAATATTCATGTTATAAAATATTTAATATTGTTAATATGTAATAATATACCAGCACAATTTATATATGTACATATATCATAAGTATGTCACATTTCTCTTTTTAAGGTCATTATATTTGTTGCTCTTCATTGCCTATAAATGCTGCTGCTCCTATCAATTCTAAAACCCTCACTCTTTTTGCTAACTCTTTAACTTCTGCTAACTCAGGTTACAATGATATCCCAGAAGATCTGAATAGCTCCGATAGGAGCAGGAACCTAGACGCAGCAAATATTCTCAAGGACCCAGAAGTAAACAGACTGGTATTTGCACATTGTGAACAGATTGATGTGAGGATGAGAGGTCCAATGTTTATATAATGAACTTCAGTTCACTTTCCAATTTATAATTACGTATTTGAACATACTTGTTAGAAGGCCACTTGGTACTTTCAAATTTGCTCTTTCACTTTCTCATATGGAGTGATGACCATGTTACATCATCAGTGTATACACACACATATATATATATATATCAATTTCATTATTTATATCATTTTAAGTTTTTTATCCCATCCTACAATAATACCTGCATAACACAAATCATTGTATAAATGCATATTATTTCAAAAATCATATAGTTATTGATTAAATTTTTTTAAAGAGAGAAAGAGGGACAGTGTGCAACAGAGAGAATCAATTTTATTTAGATTTTCATGTGGCTTGCATTGTTCTGACACTTCACTGCATGTGTGGTACTGGGGTTTGAACCTGGATTCTCACACATGTCTGGGAAGCACTGAAACTGCTGAGACATAGCTCCATCCCCTTATTGATTAAATATTATCTTACAAAATCTATAAGGTGCATGATCAACAAAGTTAAATGTGTATGACCCTGCTCATTAAAGTCATCCTTAAAGATAACTACATTTTACCTGTTTGAAATAGATACAAGGAGAAAAGAGTCCAACACATATCCTGGGGTTCTGATCTGCACTTAAACTCAGCTTGAGCTTCAAGGAAAGATCATTTTCTTCCTGTCTTTCTGACTCAATTTACATTTTGAACTTCAACAGAAACTACACACCACCATGACTTTAAGGAAAGAACAGTACAGGGAATTCTCCAGGGTGTTTCTAATGATGTCCATGTTTTGCACAAGCCAAGAACACAAGTCCATGAAGGAAGTTCAATTTTTGAGAATAACGCTGTCTTACTATGGATTTTAGATCAAATCACATTTTAGAAATGAACAATTTTGCTCCTTTAGTTTAGGATACATTTCACTTACTTGACATAGAAATTGAAAGTGACCTTGTCGGATCCCTCACTACATTCAAGGTGACGGAAAAGGAGTCTCATCTCTGCATTTTCACTGATTACATCCACATTATCGGCTGCCATGTAAATGGTAACCCAATCCCCTGAAACCTGAAAACCATAGATCATGTTGGAAATGTTAGAGACTCTCATTTCTCTTCTCTCATCCCAATACTATTATAACCATTGCACATTGTTCAGCTCAGAAGAAAAAAATAATATATCTGATCCCATGGGAGCCATGCAACCTCTACTCTTCAAAAAGTACAACATCTGGCGCTGGAACGGTGGCTTGACGACTATGGTGCTTGCCTGGCATGCACGAGTTCACGAGTTTATGAGTTCAAATCCGAGCACCACATACACAATGAAGTCTTGGAGCAATGAAAGCCACATGAAAAACTAAATAAAAGTTCTCTCTCTCTCTCTCTCTCTTTCTCTCAGTGTCCCTCTCTCTTTAAAATTTTTTTTTAAAAGTGTAACATATCAGATATTGTCATGACTCCAATTCCCCCGATTCCTATACAAATCATAGGACTGAGTGATTTGAAATAATTAATATCATATCACCAAATATTATGGGAAGTACAAGGTAACACTTTGGTGCCTTCTTTTTCTTCTACCTGGAGAAAAGTCTGATGGAGAAATATAAAGAGTTAAAAGACAGAGGTTCATTTCACAAATACGGATATATATGAATTGAGATGCTTATAAAATATCATGTTTATAAAAGTCAAGAATTTGGGGTGAGAGAGAGAAAGAAGGAGAGAGATGTCACCCCCAATCAGACAATCCATGGTACCTCCGCAGCATCACTCCGGGATGAAACAACAATCAGGCAGAATCCGAGACCTAGCAGCAGGACCTTCATCTTGTTGAGATTTGTCTTTGTGTTCTCCAGAAACTCAAAGATGATTGTTGGAGAAAAATCAGAGTGATGCACTTTATATAGTCTTTGTGAATGAATGGACTGTTGTTCATCGTGAGATCCTCTGACAGCTCAATTTTTCCTGCTTGGCAGGAATGCTGTATAGGATATTCTGCTATTTAAGTAATGAGATTTGTAAGGATATTCTGTTAATTAACTAAGGAGATTTGTAAAGAAGATTTAGTTAGTTGAGATAATTTTGCTTTATTTAAGGTGAAAATGAATCGCACCAAGTTCCAAGAACAGCAATATTTTTTTCTGCTTTCATCCTCATTGTTGGAAATGGAAGTTGAGGTACAAATGTCTCTATCCGCAGCTGTTGTATTAATTCTTTAACATTTAAGGAGTATGCTTAATGTGACTTTTTAAAACCAACATGGTACTCTTTCTTTAACCAAATTGGAAAATGGTATCTATTCTTTGAATGTTGGATATGAAGGCATTTCTCACTGTTTAAATTTGAGAAGCTATTAAAGGCAACATAAATCCTTTCTTCTTTATCAATTCATGAGTCTTTTTTGGAATTCAGATCCATGTTCTTTCAATTTATCCACTTTAATGACCTATGGGTATCCAACCTACATTCGATCAATCACAGACAATCATTGACAATATCAGGACGTTGCTTTCAGATCTATACCAACCTTAATTGTGAGGATAGGGCTGATTGATAAAATAGAAACAGATGGAATGATACTGCACCAGGGTATAAAAATAATGATATAGACTCAGGAGACTGAGACAGGAGAATCTCAAGTTCAAGGCCAGTCTCTCCAATGTCGCAAGAATCCAAGCAACAATTTAGTGAGATCCTGTCTCAAAATAATAAATAAATAAAAGACTAATGATGTGACTCACAAAAAATAGATAGAAAATGAAACGGGGTTGTAGCCCCATGGTAAAGCACCCCTGGCTTCCATTCTCATAAAGAAACAAACAGAAAATATATATGCATACACACACGTTCACACATACAATAGGAACCACATATATATAATTGAAAAAAAACTCTATAATTTTGTGAGTGAACTGAAAGATGAATTGTAAAGAAATCAAACATTGGATATAAATGGGTTAAATAATTTCATGCATTGTAGGTGAAGAATTGATAGCTCTTGAATGAAGCATGTAACAATGAGGTGTTTTCCTCATTCAGCAATATCAGCAAGTCCATCTTGCTTCCAAGGATTCTTTACCCCAGGTATAATCACTACATGCTGTCCCTGGAAATAATCTTTAGTATCTTGATGCTAAAGAAATATTGTTGTCTAGAATTTTGTAAAGCTCACATCTAAGTGTATGTTGGTTTATTTTTCTATGTTTTTTTTATTCAGCGAAATTATACCAAATTCTGGGGCTGGAGCGGTGGCTCAGCGGTTTCGGCGCTTGCCTGGCAAGCACGAGGACCCGAGTTCAAACCCCAGCACCATGTACACAACTGAGTGTTGGAGCAACTAAGGCCATGTGAAAATTTAAATAAAATTGTTTCTTTCTTTCTCTGTCTCTCTCACTGTCCCTCTCTCTTTAAAAAAAAAAAAAAAAAAAAAGAAATTATACCAAATTCTCACCAATGCCAAGTATGTGAGTCACTTTAATCACAAACATTGTGAAGAAAATACATTGGTAGCTGCTGAAGTTTTACTTACAATTTCATTGATGAATTAGGACATGATACATCTTTTCATGTATATAGACACCACCAGTATATTAACTAAGAATCAAATATCTTAATTTAGAGAACAGACCATTTATTTATCTTTTTCCAGTCATTATAAGACCATGCACTGTGGTTTCATTCAAGAAATACTTGCTCAACCCAATGTCACATTCAGTTCTCTGTATTTGTATGGAGATTTACTAGTTAACTTTTTAAATTATACATCTCTGCTGTACCCTGATGCGATTCCCATCTCTGGTGCAAGATATGCACTAGAAAAAAATGGATATCAATTGTTTCAAGTAAGTATTTTTGCAAAGACTATAATTTTTCCACTGAATTGCTTACAAAATCCTTGCCTTTAAAAACCAACTGATTTATATGATATAAAAATGTATAAAATAAATAATATACATTAAACTTTATATATATGAATATAGCTAATAGGTCGAGAGATGATAGATATAACACACAACAGACATTGCGCTTGAGTTTCATATAATTTGTTTTACTAATAAGAAAACAGTTAAGTTTAACTGTGCTCAAAGACCAGTGAAAGGCTGACACTCTTGCATAGCAACAGTTACGCAATTCTTCGTTGAGTGACAGTTTGCTTAAGGGTCACATGTACCATTTTTTAGTGTCCTGCACAGTCCAAGGCACAGTGCCTCGTCCTCAGAAGTGGACCTTCCCTCCCAACAAGGCAGCTATTGCTTCCTTCTTCCTTATCATTTAATCCTCTTCGTGGAATGAGCCTCCCATGAAAATTCCCTTTGACCTTGGTGGGGTGAAGCCCATGAACAACTCAGGCTCCCTCTCTCGTTTTCCTAGCAGCTTTATGAAGCTCTGATCTTCCATTCCTGATTTGTGCATTAGCTGTTGTTTCTCTACACCATCAAGGAAGGGTTTGCCTTGTTTAGAGAACCTTGAAAGGAAAGGACTAAGTCCACGCGGTCTCTGTATATCCTGATATTTTTCTAAACATTAAGCAGGACAAAAGATCTCTTCTTTTGATTGTTTCATATTCCAGCATATTTTATTTCTTTTCTGGGCATGTGTCAGTCAAGCTGCCTACAGGTGGCCGGCATCTGAACTTCAAGTCCATTGAGTCTTCACACTGAGGTCTTCCAAGGACACATCTAGTGCCAATCTCACTGCCATCTTTGATGGCTGACCTTTCAGCAAATGTTGGCTGGAAGATGCAGTCACCAGACTCCTCCTTCAACTGACATTGTACCTTCACTCGCAAAAAGCACCAATCTACCTACAAAAATGACTGTCTTCTTTACCTGCCACCTCCTCAGTCATACATCTCAAGATTCCCTTCTTTCATTAATTTATTTCCCTGTGTTTTATACCATGTGTTCCTCTACCATGAAGCCTGAAGAACAGAAAGAGGCTATGGCCTAAGATTTGGGGCCCCACATTGTGGGGGGTTTTTTATTATTATTTTTAAGCTTTTTTTTTGAGAGAGAGATAATGAAAGAGAGAGAAAGAGATAATGAAATTTATTTAGTTTTTCATGTGAGTTTCTTTGCTCTGAAACTTCATTGTGTACGTGGTGCTGGGGTACGAACCTGCATCCGCACATATGCTAGGCCAGGGCTGTCACCACTGAGCCATCACTCTGGCCCCTTGTAAATTATGTGGTGGATCTTCCTCATCTTTCCTTTTCAAATCTGATACGATTTTCTGTAACTGCGCTGTGTTGTCTTCACATTTGCAAAATACCTTCCTCTACTACAATTATTAGTTTTTCAATCCCAAATTTAGTTATGTATTCATTTATTTATTCTTTCATTGTTTATTCACTTATTTTTCTCGGGAACAAGGAATTGCTCCCCGGGTACTTTAACACTAAACCACACCCCCAGCCCGGTTTTAAATTTTTTTTTAAATTTCATTAAGAAATTTGTTATGTTATTGTGCAATCATAAATACATATGCAGTGACAATATGATACGCCACAGATCATAATCCCCAATCACCCCCACATCACCCACAGCCCGTTCTCTACCCTTCAGTATTTCCCCCTCTAACCACAATTAAATGATTGCACAAATATTATTTGGGTTCTTGGGGGAGTAAAGAGTAAACTACACTGTTGATTCTCCCCTCTAGATCCCTCAGTATCCTCCCTCCATCTCTCTTCCCCCCTTCCTCTTTTCTCCACACCCCATACATATCTATGGCTTCCATACATTATATATTACTTCAACTTTGGTGTTTCCAGTATATGGTCTTTTCCTTTTACCCATGCCTGGGTTTTGCTGTGGCCTCCAAAAATGAGAGAAAACATTCGACCTTTGAGGACCCTTGAGTCTCTAGGTTTGACTAATGTTGCTCAATATAATTTCTTCTGTTGCCCTGCATTTACCTTCAAAGTCCCTAATATTGTTGTTTCTAATAGCAGAGTAGAACTCCATTAAAGTTATAAATATATAATTTTTGTATCCATTCACCCAGTGATGGAAATGTGGGCTGATTCCATAATTTAGCCATTGTAAATTGAGCTGCTATGAACATTGATTTTGCTGTGTCATTGTACGTGCTGGTTGTACCTCTTCTGGGAAAATACCCAGATGAGGCATACCTGGATTGTATGGTGGATCCATCCCTAATTTTCTGAGGAGTGTCCACACTGCTTTCCAGAGCAGCTGTACCAGTCTGTAATTCCACCAACAATGTGCTAGTGTTCCTATCTCCCCCAACTCATCCAGCATTTGTTATTATATATGTTCTTCATCTTTGCCAGTCTGAGTAGAGGAAGGTTAAATTTTAACATACTTTACATTTGCATTTTTACCAACAATTTAGAACATTTTCTCATATATGCATTGCTTTGCTCAGATTCCTTTGTTAAGAACTTTCTGCTTAGCTCTCTGGCCCATTTATTGATTGAATTGTTTGTGTTTTGGTATTAAGTTTTTTTGAGTTCTTTGTAAATTTTGCATATTTGTCTCCTGTTGAAGGAAACACCACGCATTATTATTACCCATTTTGTAGGTTCTCTCTTGACACTTTTGCTCAGTTCCTCAGTGAGTAAAGGCTTTTCAGTGGCAGTCCACTCATTGACTTTAATTCTTTCATTTTGGGGAGACTCGTTGAGAAATTCCTTGCCTACTCTCAAAAGCTGGAGTGTTGTTTGCAATTTTTCTTCTAAGAGTTGCATGATAGTTGGTTTAATTCCTGATTCCTTCATTTATTTCAATTTGATTTTTGTGCGAGGAAGGAGATAAGGATCTGATTTCAATGTTCTGCAAGCACTGTTTGTTGAATAGGCTGTCAGTCCAATATGTTATATTTTGACCTCCTTTAGCAAATGTCAGAATTTTAAAGATTTGTGGGTTTGTCTCAGCAACTTCTACTCTATTCCATTACTCTTCATGCATATTTTCATACCAATATCATGTTTATTTTGTTTCTACGGCTCTAGTATAATTTTAGATCTGGTATTATAAAACCACCTGTTTCATCTATCTGAGTTGTATTTTGTCTATTCTGGGTTTCTTGTTGTTCCAAATAAATCTGAGTATTGCTTTTTTCTATATCTGTAAAGAATGACATTACTATTTTGATGGCAATGCTTTGAACCTGTACAGCACTTTTGGCAGAATGGCCATTTAAATTGTATTAGTTCTATCTAACCAAAACATAATACAAATTTCAGGTCTTTGCAGGTCTTCATTGATTTTTTTTCTTCAATGTTTGATACTTTTCACTGCAGAGGTCTTTCACTTCCCTTGTTAGATTAATTCCAAAGTATTTTATTATTTTGGAAGATATTGTGAATGGGATTAATTCCTGATTTTTTTGTCTTCCCTATTGTTGCTAGCATATAGGAAATATATTTATTTATGAGTGTTGATCATGTAGCCCACCATTTTGTTAAATCTTTTATAAGTGCAAGCAATTTTCTAGTGGAGATTGTGGGTCTTTGAGATATAGGATAGTGTCACTAGCAAAAAGGGATACTTGGACTTTTTCTATTCCTATTCTTATTCCCTTGATTTCCTTGTTTTTCCTTATTGTTCTGTTTAGGGTCTTGAGTATCTTGAATAAAAGTGGTGAGAGTAGGCAGCCTTGACTTGTTCCCATGTTTAGTGGAAATGATTTCAGGTTTTTCTCCATTTAGTAGTATACTAGCTGAGGGTTTGGCGTATATGGCTTTTTCATAGTCAAGATAATGGATGATGGATTTTATTGAAGGTCTTTTCTGCATCAGTTGAGATGATTATATGGTTTTTGTCACTAATTTTGCTGAAATGGAGAGGGAGTGAGTGAAAAAGACAGGATCAATTATATGTGTATATATATATATATATATATATATATATATATATATATAATTTTTTTTTCATCTAGCCAGTCTTTCTTTGACACTTATTTGTGCATGTGGTGATAGATTTCAAACCCAGGTCCACGCATATGCCAGGACAGTACTCTACAACGTAGCCACCTCTCAGACAGAGAATGAATTTTTTATTTATATCGTTGGCTGTTGTTTGTTTCTCTGAAACTTACTTCTGTGTATGGTGCTGGGGTTTGTACCTGTGTCCTGGTGATACCACGCAAATGCTCCAACTGCAGAGCCATCACTACAGCCCCCACTTTTTAATTTTTATTTTGTGACATGGTCTTGCTAAGTTGCTTATGGTCTCATTAAGTTGCTGAGACTTGCCTCAAGCTTGCAATCCTTCAGTCTCAGTCTCCCAAATCACTGTAATTACGAGCATGTGCCAGATTTATATTTCAATTTATTTTAAATTGATCATAAAACAGTGTACCTGCATCAAAATGTTTTTAATTACATAAATGTTGCAGAATTCTTCAATCTAATTATTAACGAGTACATTACCTCACAAGTTATGGTTTTTGTGGTGTGGATACTTAAAAGTCCCACTTTTCTGAATTTTTCAAGAATACAATAAGAATATAATAGGTTGCCAATAACCACAGCTGCCATGTTGTACAGAGATCTCTTGCAATTATTCATGCTGTCAATTTGTATGCATGTTTGACATCTGCTCCAACCCCAACACTTTAATCACGCCAGACTCTAATAACCACCATTCAACTTTTTCCATGAGATTCTTAGAATGCATGTAAGAGAGATACCAAGTCATACATTTTTTTATTTTTATGTTTTTGAAGAGAAAGAAAGAGCAAGAGAGAGAGAGAGAGAAAGAGAGTGCACAAGTTAATTTTATATAGTTTTTCATCTGATTTTCATTGCTCCAACAGTTAGTTGTGCATATGGTACTCAGGTTCAAACCCAGGTCCAGATGCATGCCAGGCAAGTGCAATACTGCTGAGCCACAAACCTAGCCCTTTGATTCCTTTTCTTGTCCACTGAGAATAGTGTGACAATTTACACAGGAGTTCTGATGTCTCCTGGACACACTGATTTCATCTCTTTTGGATGTAGACGCAGGATTGGAATTACTGGACCAGATGGTAGATCTATTTTTAATTTTTTACAAGACCTCTTCACTATTTTCCATATGGACTCTACTAACTTACATTCCCACCAACAGCATGCAAATGTTTCTCTTTTTCTGTGTCAAGCACCTGTTATCTTCTGCTTTCTTGATCATAACCATGTTCACAAGTGTGAGGTGAATACTCACTCTACTATTGATTTGCATATCCCTGAATTTTACCAATTGTGAGAATCTTTTCACACGCCCGTTCAGCATGTGTATCTATTGTTTTCTGGAATGTCTCTTCCGGTGGCCAATTTTCTACTTGGGTTACTCATTTCCTCGCTGTAGAGCTCACTGAGTTCCTTTTGCATTTTGGAAATTAACTCTTTATCTGTTGTCTAGTTTTCAAATTCTTTCTCCATTCTTTAGGCTGTCACTACATGACTATCTTCCTTCCTCTTATCTGCATCAAATTGTCTAAGTAGCACCAGAAAACTTGGTGCTCTTCACTAGAGACAGCCTGCCTCCTCCCTGATTTCTGACAAATGTCCAATGTTCCTGGAATCTCAAGTGGGCTGATTAACCACAATCCCAGTGTTGAGATATATTTTGGTTGAAATTGTTTCAATAAATGCATCTGGACCAGAAGTGCATTCACTGGTCTTAATAGAATCTTGTTCAAATGAAGTTTTGGTTGAGCATGACTAGGCTTCTCTTTGAAACTATATTTTTACAAGATCAGGGAAACAGTGTGGCTTCTGGACTCAAATTTACACATTTTGATAGCATGGGATCAGAGTAGGTATGCTGTTTTGAGAGAATGCCCTAGAGGACCCGTTCCCTGCCTAGATACATCTTTATGTTCCTAACCTGGAGCTTTGGATTCTTCTAGGTGTGTTGAAACATTTGCAAATGGCTTTCTGCGGTACTCATTCTAAGAGGCAGTTTTCCTAAGAGGGACACATAGAAAAGTCTGGGGACAGTTTTAATTGTCACAATGTGAGTATAGAGGTTGCTACACCTGGCCTCTTGTGGGTGGAGATGAATGATGGTGTTCTCTAAGAACTCTTTTTTGCATCCAACAAATCTAAGTAGCTCCAGAATACTTGGTTCTCTTCACTAAACACAGCCTGATTCCTCCCTGATTTCTGACACATTTCTTTTGATTGAACAAATATGGACAGTAATATTCTATAGCAGGAACAACTCAAAGTGAAAAGACGTGTCAAACAAACAGCTCAGAACCCAGGATGCAAAAATCTAAGAATTGTTTCAGAAAGCCAAGTACACAGTAACTTCCATAGAAGGGGTTCTTATCAGCTGCCTGAAGAAAGGTTGCACATGCTCCAGTCCATACATCCTCAGTTGTATTTCAGGAACTCAAATCAAAATTTCATAGTTCTCACTCTGACTCATCATGAAAAGAAGGAAAAATGATGAGTAAGCATTCAAGAAGACACAAGGATATAAAATGGGAGAAAGTCCCAACTAATGAATTTCCCAATTATCAGTAGAACAATAGGGTTGGTCCATTTTTAACAAATTTCTAAGGTGGTAAACGTCAGCACAACCTCCCCTGGGGGAGTTTCTTAAGTGTTCTTTTTAAATATCACTATTGCTAACACCAGGAGGTTTCAATTACACAAAGACCAGGTGGTCCTTACATGTCAAAAATAAAGTTTCAACTCTGAATTGTATCTTGTTTTACTCTGCAGAAATACTCTCCTCCGTGAATCCCATTTTTCTAAAGGATAACTCCTCAAATCCTTCCTTATGGACACAGGAAAAGATATGTAAAAGCAAAAGTCTGATTTATTCAATAACCTTGCTAGTCCTTCAGGAAGCATCAGGGGTAAATAGCCATGGACAGGACTGGAGGTGGTATGATACAAGGGTCAAAGAAGGAAGGTCTCAGAAAGAAAGGTCCTTTGTCTGTTTATGTCCTCCCTCTATTTACCTTCGGTTTTATGTTCATGTGTTGATGTTTTCCTTCGCTTGGTGTCCGCCTGTCCGCTCTTCATTTAAACTTTACCTTGTGTGACCCAATGGTGGACACCTGGTATTTCTGGCAACATTCATTCAGGGTCAGCCTCAAAAAGTTGATCGCCTTTAAAAATAAATTTTAGCCCCTTAGTAATTGTTGAAAACCAGCCTGCGCTTTTTGAACTCAGAACCAGCGTCAATGATTCCGAATGATATCTTGATTCTTCTCACACTCTCTATCCCCCAGAATGCCATGAAATTTGATTTTCTGGAGAATGAGCTGTTTCTTCTCTTCTTACACAGAATTACTAGGAAGCATAGGTGAGGAACAACATACTAGGGACTCCCCACCAGGCGTGACGGATAAAGAGTCTTTGATAACAGACGAACTTTCCAGTGCTTCATCTGAATTCAGGAAAGGTTGATGTCGCGCTTGTGTGTGCATAAGGCTGGAGACTCAGCAACGATCCAGTCTTTTCTACCCTTTGAGAGAGAAGAGACAGGCTAGAAGCACATGAACCAGCTGCTGTCACAGTCACACTTGTTTCTAAGTGGTAGGACAAAGAAATGAAACAAGATAAGCCAATTCACTCTGCTCGGGGCACCGTTCTGGAAGAAGAAGTTCCTTAGGGACAGCTTTGCACTCAAGGTTTGACCACAATTGTGGGGGCATGATAAATCTGTTTCTACAGGAAGAATAGGCTGGAAACTGAAAAGGAGTAACGTAGAATTTGTACCAACATATTCAGGATAACCAAACAGGACCAGGGCCATACAAGAGTAAGTGGGTGAAGGACACATTTTAATGTGAATTTTTATGTTAGATGTGGGAGTTAACGTTAATGGGGAAGGACATCTTTATTAACTTTTACAATATTTTAATCTAAGTTCACCATTAATTTCTCATGTAGCTAAAATAATTCATAGGGAAAATCTGAAACTTAACTTCTTATGGAAAATTCTATGAATCTAGATTCAGCATATTATAATAGACAAATGATCACAGATAAAGAGAAACTAGTGTATTGCAAGAATCACTAGTCCAAGAAATGGAATTTGCTGGGTATTCACTGGTGCATGAATACCAAAAACATAGTACATTTACACAATGGGATAAATTTATCCAAATACAAATTTCAGGATCCCATTATGTGAAACAACATGGCTGCACCTGGAGGACATTGTGCTAATGAATTTGATTTCATCTCTACACAATGCACACATTTATCAAAATGTCACAAAGTGTCCTATACATAAATAAGTGTCATTATAATGTCCACCATAAATAAATAGTACACATGAAAATTTTTTAAACAATTCTGCTTGTGTTTATTATGTCTGGCCTAAGTTGGGTAGGTTATGGATAAAGGGTATTGAGTTTGTTTATAAGTATTTATTATTGGCAAGCATAGACATCTTTGCTTGCATTTGACTTGGATGGAGGACCAAATTTCCAAAATTGTTGGTGGTCTACTCCTATCACTCTTCTGACAGCCGCTTGTGTGTATCTCTGCTGTATTTGCTCTGTAATTTGTGGCATGGTGTTAGGGAAGGGCTCTTCCTGTGGGATGTTATAATCTATTGCAAGGGAAACAGCTGTTGGTATTTAGGAGCTTTTTCACTATTGTGAGTATAACAAGTGAGAAGGACAATTTTAGGAGTACCACTTTATTTGGGGACTCATGGTGTCAGAGGTCTCAGTCCATAGACATCTGGCTTCATAACTCTAGGCCCAAGGTGAGGCAGGGCCTCATGGCAGCAGGGTGAGGTGGAGGAAAGCAGCTCTGGACATACAGCTACCAGGAAGCAGAGACCAAGACACAGACTAAAATCAGCTCACCACATATAAACCCTAAAGGCCCACCCCCAATGACCCTCACCTTCCAGCCACACCCTACTGTGCAGAGTTACCACCTACTTAGTCCCTATCAGGGGACTAACGTGTGATGGTTAAGATTTTCATAATACAATCCTTCTACCTCTGAGCACTCTTGCAAGGTCTCCCACATGAGCATTGGCTTGACACCTCATGTCCAAACCGTAGCAACCAGCGTAGCTGGATTTCCACATTTTTAAACTCCAGTGTGAAAAAGTGACACAGTCCAATGTTATCAATCCCTGCCACCTCATCTTCCTGTTTCAGAATGTCAACCTTCCTTACTTCAGCTAAAGCCTACTCTAGGTTTTGTGGTAGTTTCAAACAAATTGTAAGTTGAGAAAGGCTGCACACTCTTTAGATAGGAAATAAAGAAATAAAAAATAACCTACTATAGCATCTTTTTTATTTGGCTAAAATCAATTCAATGACCCTATGATAGGTCATTTCTAGGGACAAGGGAACATAAAAGGGCCTTTCTTAATTTAATTCACAGAATGTCCAACCACCTTTTATGGAGACTTTGCAACCGCATGCTACCTAATACTACCTCATCAAAGCACAGCTATATTATTTAACATAAGTGGTAATAAAATTGCAATCAATAACTTTAATTACATATACAGTTGATCTCTTGATGGTGAAGATAAGATGCCGTGGTGGGACCACGAAGTAGAAAAATTTCACCCCTGTCCAGGTAGGCTGTATGTATGATATGATGCAGGGTGCACTGAGGAATTCTCTGTATATTCTGATCAGTTTTATAATGAATTGGAACCTAATTTAAAAATGAATTCAATTAAAAATGGAAGTAGAAGCCAGGCATGATGGTGTACGCCTGTAATCCCTGCTACCTGAGAGGCTAAGGCAGAAGGATTGCAAGTTCAAGGTCAACCTGGGCAATTTAGAGAGATATTGTTTCCAAATAATGGAAAAAGGGCTGAAGATGTAGCTCAGTGGCAGAGCACCCCTGAGATCAGTTCTTAGCATCAAAATAAAACTTTTAAAAATATTAAAATACAAATGAGAGCCAACATAGCATAAGCAGCTATACTATTTGGAATCAAGAAATTGCTGTGATAGAAATGCCCACAAATCCATTTTCAACGAGTGCATCACTCACTGAAGGACCCATTTATAATTCATCTTGATGTTTGCTTCCACTTACGGATATTTTACCCAAAGCATCAAAGGCCTTTGACTTATCAGTATTCATTTTTATGAGGAATAAGAAAACATATTAAATTATTGCACATACTGTTCCATTGAACAAAACCAAGTGCTTTTCTACTATTAAAGCAACTTGAGCTGAATGTTTTTTTCAGAAAATCCTCATGGGTGGCAAAGCTTAAATTTGGGAGCATAACCTATTTACCTGGGTTGCTTGGGAAGAGAAATAAATCTAGCAACACCACTTCTCACACCAGTCCGCTCTACAAGACCCTCACTTTCGCAGTGTCTTTCCAAAAGGTAAATCTGGAGATTGCCAACAGAAGGGACCGCCCCTCCGACAGCCCAAAAATTCTTGGTGGAGTGTTCCCTTTCTGGGCAGGATGGAGGGACACACCTGAACATGCTAAAGTTGACTATGTTGTGTCCTTTTTGCTATGATAGGACTTTTCTAAATAGATCATTACATAAGAAAGAATTTACCATGCATTAGGGAATAGAAGTATAAATAATGCAGACTGAATAATGAGTGAATTCTGAATGGTGATATTTAAGCTACAATTTGAAGTCTAGTTGAAACCAACAAAATACATAGAATTTCTATAAGGATGATAGGTTTAAGGAATGTTCTGAGTTGACAAATTCAACCAGTTGTACAGACAACTAATTATCCTGGGTGCAACATTACGGTTTAGATGAGATTGTTGATTCCAATCCTTTAGGAAGCTTTTAGTCCATTTGGAATGTACAAAGTTCTCATTCTTCCCATTTTAACGAGAATTTTTCAATCTGTCAATTAAACATATATTTCAGACCCAGATGTGAAGATATTTTTAGGATCAGGATGTGTACATATATGCAAACTTCTTAAATAAAAAAGCTTTTTTTTGGGGGGGGGCAACAGGATGTAAAATCATAGATTGAAGGTATTTTTCAAACAGGACCAGAGTTGACCTTCCTTCACCTGGCTTAAAAAAAGAATTTCAACATTTTAGGATTAGTAGCAAATGCATTATGCTTTGGCTCTGCGGGTCATTGTATACCTCTCTAAGCACCATCAAAAAACCCTCCCAACATTTCTAACCTTATCCATAGTGACCTGACAATGAGGGTCCATTTTGGAAGAAACTAAGGCCATGTATCCAGGAATAGAATACCGGATTTGGAAAAATACCAGGTAAAGAATACATATGAGCAGAGCTCCCTCTAAAATGGTCTCTGGATTCTTTGCAACCTATATATTATGTGGGTCATGAAAATCTTCATTGAAAAAACAGTTTAGTCTAACCTTGCCAAACTGCCAATCACAGAGAATTCACTGTTAGTGGCAGCTGTTGCAAATCCCTTTCCTGAGACAAGATGTTCTTCCAAAAACTTGGCTCTCCAAAGTTCAATGCATCTTCTGCCCCACATTTAAAGGTTTCTATGTAAACACGCCAAAGGCTTGTTTTGGATTCTTCCTGATGAACCCTGTAAGAAAAGTAACAATGTTTTTTTCTATTGTAATTCAAACAGCTCTTAAATCCTCCTTAATTGAGAACTCAAGCATGAGCACTGCCCTATTATTTCCTTTCACTTCCATTACAAATTGCATTTTGATGACAGTCTTTCTTGTATAAATTCTCTTGAATATTTTGAATATTTTGCATATGTATACTCGTACATATACATATGTGTGTATATATATAGCTAATTAGTGAAACTACATATGTATGAAAATTTCCTGTTTATAGGCAATATACATCTACAAATATAAAAAGTAGTTCACAGAAAAGTATTTATTTGTGCTTAGTTTTTAAAGTGTTTATTGATTTTAAAAATGCACAGAATTTTCAAAACAAAGTCTAAATATATTTCCATTTGATGAGCGGTAATACAGAAATGCATTGAATGTACCCAAATCATTTTAAATTCTTAAATTTTGGGGGTGTTTATTAGTATTTTTATTTTTGCAGAGTTAGTGCATCTTACCATTTCCAGTCCAGAGAAGGATAGGTAAAGATACTACGATTCAAACTGCATATCTATTAAACATAGATTTTCTTACTGATCTTTCCACCTTATTTTCCTTTTTTAATTACAGTTTTTGTTTTAATGATTTTTTAAAACTTCATTGAGGAGTTGTTTTATTGTACAATCATAAATTCATATGTATTAGCAACATGGTATGCCCCTGATTTAGAACATTTTATTCTAAATACAACATGATATGATCCTAATTTAGAATCACCCTTATTTTTAAGTTGAAAGATAAATATGAAAACTGAAACATTTCAGAGACACTGTGGGATGATTTGGTACTTGTATGCACTGTTTAATGTTTAACACATGTTAAATTTTTCACCAAAGGAAGTCATTAACCTGACCATTTGCATCCTAGGTGACAATTAACATTTTAATCATCATAGTAGGAACTAAGTAAATAGTTTTATTCTGTACATTGTTTGCAATAAATGTTAATATTTCTTGTTTCCCAGGTATTGTAACGTGCTACAAATCTACAGAAATGTTAATAGTTTACACACTAGGGATTCTGTTTCTTCAGTCAACTTCCTGATGGTGCTCCAACCCATGATGTAAGGGAGAAGACAAAAACCCTAAACCATCAACAATAACCCAGCAAGGAACAATGAGAGATGTCAGGCTCTTTCCTCTAGCACCAACTCATACATCAAATCCAGTGAGACCTCAGAAAAACATAAAATACTTGCACAAAAAAAGCTTTCACACAAAGGGAAGGGAAAGGAATCACTTCAATTAAGGAGCAAGAAGACATTTAATAAGTAAGGTAATAGGCAAACAACCCCTAAACCCACATTTCCCAAAAAAAGAGTCCACAAAGAAGGAGATGGATGGAAGCCATGAGAACATTTACAGCAATCAGAATACTAAAATGATTAAAGAATGAAAAGAAGATTTAAGGAAGGAATTAAAAGAGCAATTACAGGAGATGAAAGTCCACTCTAACAATGAAATAGAAATAGTGAAAAGAAATGTAGGAAAACTCTTACAAATGAAAGATGCACTCAACCAAATTAAAAACTCATTTGAAGTCTTCAGTAACAGATTAAAACCTCAAGAAAATAGAACCTCAGCTCTTGAAGAAAGAACTTCAGACAAGGAGGACAAGGTAAATGATCTTAAACACACAAAAGTTAGTAAATGGAATAAAATAATTATAACATGATCAGGATATAAAAGAGCTCTGGGATGATAGTAAAAGTCCAAAGCTGAAAATCATTGGCATAGAAGAGAAGAGTGAGTTGCATTCTAACGACATAAGGTACGTTTTCAATGATACACTTACAGAAAATCTCTCCCACATCAGACGTGAATATTCAGAAAGGATAAAGGACCCCAAAAGCTTAACCAAATGAGAAATATAACAAGACGTGCCATCTTCAAAAATACGTAACAAAGAAAACAAAGAAAGAATACTAAATGCTGCAAGAGAGAAGCATCAAATAATATTTAGAAGCAAACCAATAATGACCACTGCTGATTTCTCAACTAAGACCCTAATGTCAGGAGGGTCAAGAATGAGATATTCCAAATCCTGAAAGAAAACAATTGTCAAATGTGGTGAATATACTTAGCAAAACTCAGTTTCAAATTTGAGGGGAGAAAGCATTCCATGACAAGAATAAACTAAGAGTATTTATAAACACAATGCCAGCACTGCAAGATTACTCAAAGATCAAGTTTACAAAGTGGAATTTAAAGAAATTGTGAAGTCCAGAAGCAGAGGAAAATCAATAAAAGTAAAATTGGCAAATTGATAACTAAGACAGCACAAAATTTAACAAGGAATCACAATGGCAGTCAGCCACACATATTCATACTACCACTGAGCAGCAGTGGTCTCAATTCCCCAATCAAAACACACAGATTAGTACAATGGATCAAAATGCAAAATCCAACAGCATGTGGTTTACTAGAACTGCATCTCATAGGCAAAGACATCCACATGTTGAAGTCAAAAGTTGGGAAAAAAACCTTACCAGGCACATGGCCCAAGAAAACAGTGAGGTATAGGTACTCGTATATCTGATAAAGTAAATTTTAATGAAAAATTAATCAGAAAAGAGAAAGAAAGCCACTACATCTTTTTTATTTAATTTTATTTTTTTAAAGAGAGAGGGACAGTAGGAGAGACAGAAAGAGAGAGAATCAATTTTTTATTTAGTTTTTTCATGTGGCCTTCGTTGCTCCAACACTTCATTGTGTACTTGGTGCTGGGGTAGGAATTTGCATCTCGCACACGCTGAGCAAGCACCATAACTACCAAGCCACAGCTCCAATCTCCACTACATCTTTTTTAAGGGTGCATCATAGAAGAAGATTTAAGCATAGTAAATATTTATTCCACTCAGGGGTCTGATATGTGTAAGTTTGCGGACTCTGTCTAGTGATCTAAACTCTTAGAAGATTTACTGTCTTTTCCAAGGCTGCATTAGCAAGTAGAATCAGAAACCATATGTGGGGTCACCAGGCCATGCATTTGAACACACCACACAGATTGGGTCAGGTGCTACACGTCATAGAGCCAATACCCACAACTGGCTACATAAATGTCATCAAAGGTTTTCACTGCCATAACCATGTGCTTGTAGCACTTCCCATGTGACCTAAAAAACCAGACCAAGAAATCACTCCTATCTCCTCGCCTCTCCATGTAAACTCCTTTATATACGGCTTGAAGAGTTGGCATGCATTGGGCAAATTAAAAATAAGCAGAGAGTCCACTCTTGCCCACATTCAATGTCTGCATGTCATTGGATATTTTATTGTTCTCTTACAAAATTTCACAATTTTGCCACCAAGTTACTTTATAATTCATGTTGTTGTAGCAACCTCCTGTGCATTACCCAGGAGCATCCCTGGCCTGTCCTCACAACATGTCCTTAGCTGTCATTCAAAATTTGGACAGCCAAAGAGACTTTCACACCTTTCCATGAAGTCACTGGTGGGATTTGAAGGGCTAAATTCCATAACACGATGACAAAAACATATATAACCTGAATGCATACATAATTAATACATAATTTTTATTATTCAGGCCTTAATATAATTAACATATAATTGTGTATCTACACAACTTATATATGTTCATATACCTTACATGTTTCTCACTTTATCAAATTTATTTCATAATAACAATTGCTGTTGCTCTCCTGTAAATGCTACTCATGTGAATTCTGTAACCTCCTGTGCTGTCTTCAAATTCTGCTCATTCACATTACGATGCTTTTGAAGAAGGTCTGCACATCTCATATAGTAGCATGGACAGAGACACCTCAACCTGTTCACATGGACCCAGAAGGAAACAGACTGATACTTTCACATGATGGACAGATTGATATGAGGATGACATATCGATTGTTGGTGTCTCAAATATCAACCCACATTCAAGTTCTTGACTAAGTATTATAACAGTACTTCTGTGGGTGTCACATATAATTTTCAAATTTTTTTCTCAGTATTAGCATGTTAAGGGATGACAATATTACAACTTCAGTGCACAATTGATTATTAATCCTAACAAGAGCATTAACAGACCTCAATTTTCCTACACATTAGTTCTCACCATTTCATGGGCTCAATTTAAAAATGTTATTAGTTAGGTCTTTACTGATGTGTGGGTTGTATTTGGATTGTTGCTTACAAATATTTCATACTTGGAAGTTTGCCATATTTTGTTAATGGATGAACCATAGAGTAATTCTTATGTACACTGATGAAAATTTGAACCATCAAAATGAGATATTGTTTACACACACATATATATAATAAATATGCAATGTGCGTATATTTGTGTTCTGTGTGTGTATGTGTATATATATATACACACATATATATATATATATATATATATATATATATATATATAATTTAATCCCAAACTAGGATCCATGATCAACATGGATAAATGTGTAGGACATTGCCCATCAATGTTTTTCTTAAAGCTAACTGGATTCAACCTATTTATAATAGACATAAAATGATAAAAACTCAGAGATCCTGGGGTTCTGAGGACCATTTACACTGAGTTTGATCTTCCAAGGAAAGATCCTTTTGCTTTCTGCCTCTCTGTCTCTATTTTATTTTTTCACTTTTTTTATTAAGAAATTTATT
>PVKS010033060.1:0-22038 GCA_004027875.1 Aplodontia rufa
AAAAAAAAAAAGGTTCCATTCTAGTCACTACTTTCTAGGTAAATTAATAGTTATATAGCTTTCTACCTTCACCTATTATATTGTCAACCTAGCAAAATCTTTTCTCCAAAAATATGATTCTGATTCTCTTACCTCTTCAGAGATTCCTTCGCCATTTCTCTCAGATTCTTCTTTTTCTTTCTGCAGTACTGTGCACTGAACACAGGGCCTAGCACATACTAGGCAATTACTCTACTAGAGCTAACAACCCTAGCTAGCCCTTTCCTAAAATTTTTATTTTCAGAGAGGGTATCACCAATTGCCCAGGCTAACTTCCAACCTGTCATCCTCCTTCCTGGGCCCTTCCAGTAGCTGAGATTACAGATGTTTTGTCACCACACCCAGATTCATCTTTTTTTTTTTTTTTTTAACTCAGGGACACTGTACTGAGCTACTTTTTGAGACAGGGTGTTGCTGAACTGCCCAGGATACTATCTAACTTCCCATCCTCCTGCCTCAGCCTCAAAAGCAACTGGGATTACAGATGTGTACCACCATGGACAACCAGATGCATCTTTTGCTAAAAGAACTCAGACACTCCCTCTTCTCAATAAATGTTGGATGACTATTACTTGTCTTTTAGATATGTTTCTATTTACACAAAGTTTCAAAAAGCTATTTTACAACCCTACATCTTTTTCCTTTCATTTTGTATGTCCTTATCTTACCCTCCATCTGGACAGTCTGGTGTTACTTGAAGTTAACAGTACAAGTTAGAAATTTATCTCTACACTCTACCTCCTGCCTAGTTTTCAGCTATCAAGACTGACATTACTATCACTAACCTTTTCACATACATGCTGATGTAAAGCACCATGTGTATCTTGGAAATTTTTACACATTTGTTACCTATTTTCATATAAATGTATTTAAATACCACTGTGTTTTTAACCATCCCCAAATCCTTACCATATTAAGCATGTTAATCCTGAAAAAACAAAATGACCACCTTAAAATTAATTTTTAAAAAGACAATCTCATACTTTTTATTTTTGCATCTATTTATACACTCATTTAGTGTCTGCTCTATATTAAGCACTTATCCCAGTTACTGATTTGGATTTTTCATTTTATTAAAGGAACTTATTTGTCTGTTAGCCAAACAATTTCTGTTCTTTGTTCCACAAGTTGGAGTAAGAAATACTAATCAGAAGTTACTCCCTTTCCACTACTAGACCATAATTACTTTGAACCCAATGATACCAAACAATGATAGCTCTTCCTGTTTGGTAGGTTCATTCCTTCTCGAACCTGCCGCGCCTAGACTTGGAGTAATTTTTATGAAAGCCAAGAATGACAGGGCAGAGCATCAGTAACCGACAAGTAGTAGGGTTCTAACACCAAGGAGTGGCCCGAAAGTGTAGAGAAAAGTGAAGGTGTAGCTTTACCCAGGCTATGCAAGGCGCTGTCATGGGTAAGAGATTTAATCATTCCAATGGTCCCTTCCTTTTTAGCAAGTAGGTACCTCTAGGAATAGTGGAAGAAGGGTCTGTTAAACAGTGAATTTTTGGTTTGTCTTCGTTTTTAAAGGACATTTAAAAGTACAGTAATAAAAATCCTCCTTGAGAATAAGCAAGCCTCTGGAAACTCCAGCGTGGGGAAGAGGCGGCAGGATGGGATGGAGAAACACAGAGCTAGATTGTCTAGGCTGGAGAGACATCGCCGCCTGGTAGGGCCCCGGCGCGAGCGGAGGGGAGCGCGGCCGAGTACGCCGACCGCCGCGAGAGGGAAGCGGGCCCAGGGCTGCTCGCGCACGGCGGGGCTTCAAGTCCAGACCAGCCGAGGTGAGAAAGTGCCCCTGGCCAGGGAGAAGGCCGCGTCGCATCACACCCAGCCCTTCCCGGGTGCTGGCAAGAAATCGAGCTGGGTAGGAAAGCAGGAAGAAGTCCGAAGCCGGACGCGGGTCCCGAAGCAACAAGTGCTAGCGGCGACTCCAAAGGAGGCTACTGGACTGGGGCAGGAAAACAAGGCCAGTAGCGGTGACAGCCTGGACTTCTCTCTCTCAACCCCTACCCCACTCCACTCACTCTGCCACACGACGCTCTTCAGCCCCCTCTCGGTCACCGGTGGCGCCATCTTCCCAACGCTGTGAAGCTGCAGCCGACGCCTCACGCAACCTACTTTAGCCCAGTGAGCGGCGCTCGGGTGGCCCCGCCCCTCGCTACGGGAAGGCCCCGCCCCCTCCTCGGACCGCGCCCTCCGTGACGTCGGGCGCGTCAGCGCAGGGATTCCCGCCCAAGCCTGGACGGAGGCTGCGCAGTGCACTGTTGGCGGACTGTTCTTGGGCTTTGGGGTGTCAGTTTGCGGGCCACGGTAGCGCAAGGTTCTTTGCCTACGGCGGAAAGCAAAATTGAGCAAGGTTGTGAGGCAATGTAATTACGAAATTGTGAATTCGAACATATGTGAAGAAGGTGGAACCCTTCGCTTTACGAAAGGATGCTTCACCTTGCGAAGCGATGCATAATAGACCACTTAGTAGCCAGCAGAACTACTAAATGGAAAATTTCTTTCCCCAAAGTTTATTTAATTCATTTTTCAAGGATGTAATGATTTGTGGAACTATGAGTTACACTCCAATGTGCCCAGAACTGTGCTGGACTTCAGGAAACTCAAAGAAATGAGAGACTCACTTCTCTGAAGAAATTATAGTCTGATCAAAGAGCTTGAGCGATTTCTGGCATGCTGAAGGTAGTCAAAAGTTGGTTGAAAGTGAATACCTTAAGGATACAATATTAGTAAATGAACCAATAAAACAAATATTTATTCAATAAATTTCTGCAACAAATGTATGGAAGGGAACTATCAATGCTTTTAGGGTCCAAAATTATTGTTGAAAACTGATTAACAGAAGAGATAACTTGAGTTCAGCCTTTGACATTTTTTTTTTTTAAAGAGAGAGGAACAGTGAGAATCAATTTTATTTAGTTTTTCATGCGGCTTTCGTTGTTCCAGCACTTCGCTGTGTACACGGTGCAGCTGTTCGAACCCGAGGACTTGCACGTGCAAAGCAAGCACCGTAACCGCTGAGCCACCATTCCAGCCCCCAGACTTTGAAAGTTTAAATGGATTCATTTACTGAGATAGTTCTTTGTGGACTTGAAATCAAAGTAAGCAAATGTGCAAGTGATCAGCGTAGTTGCTAAGGGCCCTAACTATGACATAACCATTGTATACAATGGCAGAAAGTAGGCCTTCCTAGAGCAATATGCAAAGAACCAAGAGTTTTAAAGATTCAAGTTGATCACACACTGGAAATGGTTAGTGAAGACCACTGCTAGTAATGTCATTTACTAAGTGCTTACTATATGCCATGCACCAAGCAAAATGAAGTATCTCATTGATCCTCAAAGCAATCTTTACAAATAAAGAAACGGGCTTAATGCAGTTAAATTAATTGTGAAGGATGCATGTGCAGTGCTGGAGGGAATCAGAAAGCAATAGAGCAATTTGTGGGATAATTTATAATTTTTAGGAGAAAAATGAAGAAATAAAACATCCAAAAAATGGGTTCAGGCACAACCTATGGCATGAATGTTTTTTCTGTTTGAGGCTTATGTGAGAATAGAAGCTGGAAATCTGGCCTCCCTTAAACCTACTTTAAATTAATTCAGTTCAGAATTTTAAGTAAATGCACATATTATTTCCCTTTCCCCTTTCCATTTTAAATCAGGTTCTGGTAATATAATGGGGTGAAACCCCAAACCATAAGAAAAATTCAGGACTATGCAGACTGACCCCTCTGAAGTAGAGCTTCTCTCCCTGAAGAGTCAAATCAAGAGGAAAGTGTGAGGTAAGATGCTTCCATGTCTCATCTTTGACAATAACTAGGTTCCAGGGAATGAAACAAAAAGACCCTTCTGGGTTGGAAGCTCTACTTTGGACACAGAGGGTATAGTTGTGGTTCATGCTCCTAAAGGCCAGATTCCAGGAAGGCGTGTGAAATAATGGAGGAAGCATGGGCTTTAGCCACATTTTGCAAATTCTGCCTCTGCTTTTTACTTGCAGTGTGACTTCAAACACCTCAGTTAAAATGCACTTGTGTGCTAAGTTCATTATCTCAAACTCACAACAACCCAGCAAGATAACAATTTTGCCATTTCACAAATGAGAAAACTATAGATAGGAGAGGTTAAATACATCATGTAAACTCTTAGGATGAGCTAGAATTTGGATCCGGCTCCAGGACCATTGCCCTTTCTCTTGCACCAAATTACGTGTTTTCCCATGCTTCCCTAATTTTGTATAACCTCCCTGAGTGATTTCTTTAAATCTTCCCTAGCCAGTTTTCTTGGGCAAATTGAAAAAAGAAATTGGGTTTCCTTGAACATGATACATCAAAATGAAGGTAAAATTCACCAACATAGGCCAGGGAGGAAAAGCTGCTTCATATAATTCACAGAGCAGATCAACAGACAAATAAACAAGGACTGAATGTACAAGCTCTTGAGTTAGGGCATTGCTCACTCATCATCCTATTCTCAGGTCTTACCTAGTAATAATTCATCATGGTAATCTAGAGAAATATTTCCCATAAAGAAAATATTGGTTAACAGTTCTAACCAATGCTACTTACTTACTTGACTCCCCTGAAGTCTTTGCAGTGATTAGCTAGCTGTATGAATGTGGGTAAGTTTTTTTGGCCTTTCTAAGCCTTGTTTGTATAAAGGGGAAAACTTTACTACCCAGCTTGTAGAAGTATTCTGAGAATGGAATGAGTATGAAAAGCACTAAGTGGGTAGTTGGAGCTGGAGCATTGGCTCAGGGTTGCAGTGCTTGTCCGGCATGCACAAGTACGTGAGTTCGAACCCCAGCACCACATACACAACAAAGTGTCAGAGCAACGAAAGTCACATGAAAAACTAAATAAAGTTGATTCTCTCTCTCTCTCTCTCTCTCTCTCTCTCTGTCTCACCGTCCCTCTTTCTAGAAGAGGAGGAGAAAGCGCATAGTCTGTGCTATATACATGTGAACCAGTTTTGTCTTTGCCGGGTATGGACCGCATTGTCTTCCATGGAATTCTGATCAAGATGGCTCAGATGTAAATGGCCATTACATTTTATGTGCCCTGATATTTGCAGGGTATGGGTGTTCTGGTCCCAGTCCCCTGGGACAGAAATTCTGTCCTTTGCCTAGTCTCTTTAGGTGCTCCAGTCCACCATGGACACAACTTCATTCAGAAGGCAAACCTTCATAGCAACTGGGCTTAGTACATGGTCTAAATAGGATGTGGACCAAACAGCCCCAGTTCTATACTATCAGGGTTGCCCTCACATGGCATGGACATTCTCTAAAATCCAGATCTCACTAGTCTTTCCTCACAAGGCAAAGACTTCTATCTTCCCAGCCTCCTGTCACTGAAATTTTACTTCAAGGAAGAGCTTATCACAGCAAGTTTTTGGTTTCCAAACCTGTGGTTGGAGAAGTAGTTGAATGGTAGATTGCTTGCCTACCATGTGGAAGCCTTGAGTTTGATCCCCAGGACTGAAAAACAAATTAAAAACTAAATAAAAAAATTCTAAGACCTGCCTGGCTAGTCAGAATCACTTGGTGAACTTGTTAAAAATATGGATTCCCAGGCTCTATCCCAGACCTACTGCATTTGAACTTCCAGGGGTGATTCCCAGGAATGAGTAATGAATTCCCTGAGTGATACCAACGCACCTAGCCCAACCCAACTCCTCTTCCCTCCCTGGTGTTTAGGAACAAGAGTAAACTAAACTCAACCCTCCTCCATGTGTGTTCTCTGACGCTTTTTAGTTGTTTCCCTTTTAATGCGCAAATACTCTGTGGAGGATCCCTTATCGATGGCATATTATGTATCTCTCATCAGTCTTTTGGAGAAAGCATGTCACTTCTCCCCTGGGTTTTGACAGGTTACCTCAAAAAGTGAAAGGAGACATATAGTTAAGGAAGTTTATCCTCCTTCCATGCTGACCTCAAGCCTAATTCCATACTCCAACTCTGTCTGGGCAGTGTTTTATGGTTATTCCCAATCATAGACATTCTTGGCTCCATAGCCATCCTTTTGGGGAGTAAACACTGTAGAGATGTGTGTGTGTGTGTGTGTGTGTGTGTGTGTTACACAAGTTCTATTCTCACTTTTTAAAATAGGTGACTGGGATTAGAAGGAGAAACATTTTTCTAGGTAAAACAGATTTATGTTAGAAATCATAATCTTTGCCCTCCCAAGAAGAAAAAAGCAGTTACAATGTGAGTAGGGAACACAGCCAACAAGAGTGATGTTCCTCCCAAAAAAAGGTATGTCTGTGTCAGTCTGCCACAGTTTGAGTCTCTGCCTTTGGCTGCTGCTTCATCTGACTTTTTTGCCCATTCGGAAAGCATGACCACAATCCTTCTAGCAACAGTCCATAAGCTCTGCTTTCCCAGATGCTCCAGCAGATGTCAAATCATGTGACAGTTTGGCTCAGCAAATCCTGCAGGTGGCTCAGCTTCTCCCCTAAATTGGGATAAGGACATTTGTTACCACAGGTATCCAACCTAAGCTGAAGTCTTGGTGGGGGTTTGTTCTGGGATGCACACTGTCCTTGCGTGTGTGGTTTGACTTTTCTGGGAGTGAACATTTTCAGTCCCTGAATGGCTAGGGGACTGCACAGCAAGTGCTGGAGTTGATGAAATACTCATTAAGTGGACGTATTGAAGTGTATGGTGTGTCTAGATGAGAATCTCAGAATTTCTGCTTTCATCTTCCAGGACTCTGTCAGTGTGCTGGCTCATTCTGGCAGCCTTCCAGAGGAATTTCTGGATCCATTCCTCTAGCATCCTCTCTATAGCTGACCTTAAATTCCTCTGCAGGTGATGCCACACCTGACCTTGCCCTCAGGAAGCAGAACTTCTCTTATAACAGCCAGAGGAGCTTTTTCTATCCTAGAGGAATTTTATATTCTATTAGATCTTTCCCGTTGTAATCGCTAAAAATTGAGACAACTCTGCAAAATACAAATGGGAAGAATATTTAAAACAAAGACAAAATTTTGCTGTGAATTCTACACAAAATCAATTTATATTACTCACTTGATCACGTCTCTGTTTTTATCTAGGGCTTACTCTGTCATTCTGCATTCCTCTTCCCTCTGTAAATCACTGGAAAGGACAGGAAGGGAAGAAGCAGTAAGATACATTAAATATGAAGACATTTTCTTAAACTAAAGAGCACAAATATCTGGGGCTGGAGCGGTGGCTCAGTGGTTTTGGCACTTGCCTGGCAAGCACAAGGACCTGGGTTCAAACCCCTGCATCACGTACACAACTAAGTGTCGGAGCAATGAAGGCCATGTGAAAAACTAAATAAAGTCGTTTCTCTCTTAAAAAAAAAAAGCACAAATGTCACTGAGATTTTTATTAGTGTTTTGATTTGAAACTCAACTCTTTAAAGCAAGTAAGGAGGAAACAGACAACCTGAATTGTCTGTTGAACACCAAAGTGTTCAACCTGACCAGCAGTTTCTGACCGACCAGGGTGATCTCTCTGGCTTCATGAAATGAGTCTGCCTGAAGAGACTCTTTGAACTCAGTCTACTGATTCAAGTCAAGGAACTTTCCATCCACAGTGGAAAGACCAACTTGCTGCGTTCCACAGGGAGCTCCAACATTTCATTCATTCAGGGAGTTGCACAGGAGGAACATAAGCCTTTCCGGCTGCTAAGCATTTGTGGAGAGGAAACTTCCCACAAATTCCCACAGGATGTGCAGGTGACACCCAAGTAGGCTCGCTGAAGATAAGTATGCCCCATGGAATGATGTCAGGCACAAACCCTACACCTGTCACTTCAAGTAGACTGTTCTGCTCTCCCTTCCAACCTGCATCTAATTTCCGGTACCAACATAGCTTTCCTGAGCTGTGGTTTTCCAAACTTTAGGGTGTATCAGAATGACCTGGAGAGTTTGCTAAAACAAAGATGACTGGGCCCAGACCCAGAATTTCTAATTTGGTAGGTCTTTGGAGGAGTCCCAGAGATTGCATTTCTGAAAGGTTTCCAGATGATGATGATGTTGTTGGCCCCTGGATTACACTTTCTGAATGAGTAAGTTAAGATATTATGAGTGCAAAGGCTAAAATGTAAATGCTTTAGTTAGGAATAGCATGTTAAAATGATAACTGGTTCATACTACAATGAGTATGAGATTAAACTGATTCCAAATTAATAACTACCTGTTGCAGACATGCTCATCCCTGCCCCCCAGATAACACCTTTAACAAGTTTTGTGGCCCATTCCTGTTTTCAAAAGTGCAGATGCATCCCTTCTTAAATTGATTAAATCAAGCCAATTGGAAACCCCTTATTTTTTTTTTTTGCTTTTTTTTTATTAGATGGATATAGGGATACAATTGAGGGGGAAACATTATCAAACATTCAAGAACCAATGTATATATACTTAATTATCCAGGGCTAATGCCATATCATGGATGCCCCACTTGGGTTCCCCATGTTGCTGTTTCCCCCAGAAGAACTCCTGAGTTAAATGGATATCTTGTGGAGGACAGAGATCTCCTTCTGAGATGGTTCCCCCATATTCCCACTCTCCAGTCTCCTAGGAGTTCTTCCTACACCCCCCAACCCCCTCCCTACGCCTCCAAGTATCCTAGAGAGTCATCTCCCTGTTGCGTTGAGAATCATACAATTTGAAGTTATTGTTAGCTTAGCCATCTAACATACTGCTTCCCCATGTATTCTAGCTTCCACAGATGAGAGATACCATTCAGCCCTTGAGTCTCTGAGACTGGGATACTTCATTTAGCATAATTCTTTCCATCTCCATCTATTTGATATCAAAAGCCATAATATCGTCTTCTCTAATGGCCAAGTAGTATTCCATTGTATATAAGTACCAAAGTTTTTGTACCCACTCATCGAGTGAGGGACATCTGGGTTGGTTCCATAATCTAGCTATAGTAAATTGAGCTGCTGTAAACATTGATGAAGCCACATCACTATAATATGCTGATTCTAACTCTTTCAGGAAAATACCCAGGAGTGGGATAGCTAGGTCATAAGGTGGTTCCATCCTTAATTTTTTGAGGATTCTCCACACTGCTTTCCATAGTGGCTGAACCAGTTTGCAGTCCCACCAGCAGTGTAACAGTGTTCCTCTTTTCCCACAGCCCCTCCAGCATCTGTTGTTGTTCGAATTTTGCATTTTTGCCACTCTAACAGGAGTGAGGTGGTATCTCATTGAAGTTTTGATTTGCATTTCCCTTATAGCTAATGATGTAGAGCATTTTCTCATATATTTATGGGCTTTCTGGACTTCCACTGGTGAAGAGTTTCTTTTAAGATCCGTAGCCCATTTATTGATTGGATTATTTGTGAGTTTGGTGTTTAGTTTCTTTAGATCCTTGTATATTCTGGATATTAGCCCTCTGTCCAAAGTGTAGCAGGCAAAGGAAACCCCCTGTTTTAACACAATAAATATTCTGGTGAGAGCTGAGGGGTTACAATTGCCTTTTGAGCACTCTCCCTAGACGTCTCTGCATCCTAATTGTTTTGTCCTTTTCATACAGAAGTCTAAGCATCTATTTAAAGTTGTCCACAGCACTACCATTTACTAATTACTTACTATGGGCCTGTCATTATGTCTAATAATTTATATTTCATTTAATCTCCATTAGGTTTTTTTGTTTCATTTTGTTGAGAGGGAGAGAGAGAGAGAAAGAGAGAGAGAGGGAGAGAATCTTATTTATTTTTCATCTGGACTTTATTTCTCCAACACTTAGTTGTGAATGTGGTGCTGGGGTTTGAACCCAGGTGCTCATGCACGCCAGGCAAGTGCTCCAACCGTTGAGCCACTGCTCCAGCTTCTCCATTAGTTGTTTTTTTTTTTTAAAAGAAAGGGATAGTGAGAGAGACAGAGAAAGAGAGAAACAACTTTATTTAGGTTTTCACATGGCCTTAGTTGCTCCTACACTCAGTTGTGTACGTGGTGCTGGGGTTTGAACCCAGGTCCTAGTGCTTGCCAAGCAAGCGCCAAAACCGCTGAGCCACCGCTCCAGCCCTCCATTAGGTTTTATGAAGTGATTATTATTTATTTCAGTTTTCAGATAAGAAAACATAGACTTAGTGAGAATTGAGGCAATATGATATAATATACATGTAAATATAAAATAACAGCAGGATTTAAATCCAGATCAGTTCATGTAGGTGACAAGTTTTAAGATAATCCAAAAGTCAAGGAAAACCAATTGTGTTAGACCAGCAACATTTCCAAGGCTCCCCAGAGCATATCCACAGGCTCCATACCAGCCGGATCCTGACTTGTTCTGTGCACAGGGAGGAGAATACTAAAACCGAAAACAATTTAGAACTTCTTCCTATACATAATGATTTCCATATGACTATAGTGGTCTCCAAATGGCCTGGCTTACAGATCTTTAAGATCTCACATAGGATTTCTGCAAGAATCTACTTCGAGAGGGGCCTATTTCAAGATGATAACAGAGCCTTACAAGAAAGGAGGATAAGCCTCAGTCTAAAGGGATAGAACAGGAAAGAGTAGTGACCTAAGGCAGCACTTCTCAAGCTTTGTGTAGATCAGAATCACCTGAGAACATGTTAGAAAATACAGCAAAATCTTCTGCATTGATATTACTCCCACAAACGTGGTGAAGGTTCTGAAAAGCTACCATACATTCTGTAAGTGTGGCAAGCAGCAACCCCATAACGTGACACAGTATAAGAAAGGCAAGGATTCTCGATATGCACAGGGAAAGGAGTGGCAATGGTAGGAAGACTAAATTGATTTTTCCCCAAAATGGCTAAAACTGCAAAGAAGATCATGGTGGAACTTGAATATATTAAGCCCAGCTGCAAATCTAGAGAATGCTGGCTACTAAGAGATGCAAGCATTTTTGAACTGGGGGGAGATAAGAAGAGAAAGGGCCACGTGATCCAGCTCTAAGCTTCATTTTTTGTTTTATTATGAAGACAATAAAATCATGAGGTTCAAAAAGAAAATAAAAATACAGCAGCAGTTCAATGCCATAGGGCCTGGGCCTCTGTATTTCTTATTATTTTCTTGGGAGAGTCTGATACATTCCAGGTAGTTGAAGAACTACTACCTAAGCAGAGCTTCTCAGACTTGAATGCATATACAAATCACTTGAGGATTCAGTAGGTCAGAGTGGGGCCTGAAAGTGTGCATTTTTAACAAACTCTCTGGTGATGCTTATGAGTAGCAAGGTCTATGAGTAATGGAATTTGTTTTGTATTTTGCTGTACTGGGGATTGAACCCAAGCGTACTTTACCACTGAGCCACATCCCCAGCCCTTTTCACTTTTTATTTTGGGATAGGTTCCAGCTAAGTTGCTTAGGGTCTTGTTAAATTTCTGAGGCTGGCATTGAACTTGTCCTGCTGAATCAGCCTCCCTAGTTGCTGGGATTATAGGCATATGCCACCATACCTGGATGCAACTCTTTCTTTATTGAAATCTTCAGGAAGTAAATAATACACCATCCCTCTCCTACTGGAGACCCACAAGATACTTCTACTTTCCCTATATGACTCAGGGGAAGAACCATTTAAAGCAACCACCATACCAGAAATAGGTTCTAAGAACACAGACCTAGGCCAATGTACCTTTCACTGAAGATCAGAGTTTAAGATCACCAATTTTTTTGAGAGTTTTTTCTTGGTACTAAAGATTGAACCTAGGGTCATTTTACCACTGAGATATATCCCCAGCCCTTTCAATTTTTGAGATAGGATCTAACTAGGTTGCTTAGGGTTTCATTAAGATGCTAAGACTGGCCTTGAACTTGCCATCCTCATGTCTCAGCCTCCAAGTAGCTAGGATTATAAGCATGCTCCACTCTGCTGGGCTTACTATTTATTTATTTATTTATTTAGGTACTAGAGATTGAACCCAGGGACATTTAACCACTGAGCTACATCCTGCCCCCGCCCCTTTTTAACATTTTGAAACAAGATCTTGGTAAGTTGCTGAGGCTGGCGTTGAACTTGCAATCCTCCTGCCTCAGCCTCCTGAGCTGCTGGGATTACAGGTGTGCACCACTGGGCCCAGCATTTTTTTTTTTGGGTGGGGGTCTTGAGGCTAGAATCCAGAGCCTTGAACATGGTAAGCACATGCTCTGCTACTGAGCGACACACCTAGCCCCTAAAGCAATTTCTTACAAGTAGAAGTTTCCTCAGTTTGCTTTCATTAAGCTAGGTCTGCCTCCCCATAGTCATGGGAAACAAAAACTCTTGAAAAATTAATAGGGATTGTGCCTATTTTAGACCTGCAGGTGGGTCAGGAATTAGAAAGTGTGTGTTCTGTGGTTCTCAGAGAAGCAATCGACTGGGAGAGGAAAAGGAGCCCTGGCAGAGGTCAGGTAGTAGAAAATGCCTCCAGACCCAGGCCCCGGCAGTGGAAGGCATTGGGTGGGAAGCTGGCCACCACTAGGAGGCTGTCTCTCATTGCTTGCTGGAGGGGAGACTTCATTTCCATTCATACCCTCTGATGCCAGCCCTATCTGATTGGGATCAAGGGAATTTGTAGTTTGGGATTGATCATATTCCCTGGGGGATTTTCTTAAGGACCCACAGCAAGCTGTTCTCTAGAGAAGTGTAGCAAAGATGCCTCATGAAGCAGTTTATGCTACGTATTGGGTCATCTCCACTGCCCTGCACAAGTATAACCTTATGGGTGCAACCAAATTGTCCTGAATGGGACTAGCCCTGAGCACAACTGTGGAAGCACTGAGGATTATCTTTCCTCTAACTCCCTTTCAATACCTCCTTTCCTCCACTGGGCATACCACCCAAGTAAACTAGAAGTAAACATCCTAGCTATTTGCAGGCTGTCAACAGATTCCCTCTAATATCTGACTACTAAAATGTGGTCAGGGGCTGGAGCAGTGGCTCACTGGTTTCGGCGCTTGCCTGGCAAGCACGAGGACCTGGGTTCAAACCTCAGTACCACGTACACAACTGAGTGTTGGAGCAACTAAAGCCATGTGAAAAACTAAATAAAGGTGTTTCTCTCTTTCTCTGTCTCTCTCACTGTCCCTCTCTCTTTAAAAAAATAAATAAATAAATAAATAAATAAATAAAGTTTAAAAAAAATAAATAAAATGTGTTCAGAACAGTGGCATGGACATCACCCACCTATACCTATCAAATATCAGAATCTGACTTTAACAAGGTCGGAGTGATTTGTACACATAAAAGTTTGAGAAAGCTGGGTGCAGTGGCACAAGCATGTATTCCCAATTTGGGAGGCTGAGGCAGGAGAATTGCAAGTTCAAGGCCAGTCTTAGCAATTTAGCAAGACCTTGTGTCAAAATTTAAAAATAATAAAAAGGACTTGGGATACAGTCAGTGGTAAAGTAGCCTTAGGTTCAATCTCCAGTGCAAAAAGAAAAAAAAAATCCTACCCTTCACTGTAAACAAATTACATCAGACTTTGTAGGGATAGAGCCCAGGCACCAATTAATTTTAAACCCCCCAAGGATTCCAGTGTCCTGCAGGGTGGTAACAACCTTCTGAAGTAAAAGGGACTAAGGAGTAGACCCTCCAAAAAACATTTACATTTTCCTGTGGGATCCCATAAAACCGAAAAGAAATCCAAAGGAATGCATTTCAGTTGGTGGAATCTGAAGGACCCTATAATAGGACAGCAAATGTTATAAGAAGGGAGAGGACATGCTTGTATCAAAAAAAAAAAAAAAAAAAAGCAACAATTTGCCTTTCTGGCTAATTGGAGCATCATCTTTGATCCTGATTTCATGAATTTCATTCAAAATGCAACAACAAAAAGTCCCTTCTATTTTATCCACAAGTGAAATGACTTACCCATTCCAAGTGTACTTCCAGAGCAGGTTACTGTAATAAATAAAAACACAAACACTGAAAATACATTTATCAATGTATTTAAGATGACGAAGATATGACTTAAGAAAGAAAGAAAAGCAAACCAAAGAACAAACTTAGGTTATAAAAGGAGATACCAATTAGCAGTATGAACTTGGGCAAGTCACTTCACTGTGCCTCAGTTGATTTGTGAAGTGAATAAGAATGCCAACCTCACACGTTTGTTATGAGGGTTAATTGAATTGTTCTTGGCATATAGCACACAATAAATATTCAATATTATCATTTATGATAGTGTCCTTATTATCAGAGTAAGGCATCAATGGTGTAGCAACAAACAGACATGGAAACTTCTCAAAAAGTCATGGTTTTTGCCAAGGGGGCTGATAAACAGTGCATTCTCTAACCTGTGTCTAGGTCCTTATTAAGGTGAAATGGCTGCAGGATTGAGATGGCACACTTCCCCCCACCCCCAAAGAGTTCTGACTAACAAGGACAGCTAACAAGTGTCTGGCAACTAACAAGCCTTCAGAGGAAAGACTCACTCAGGGTTCACTTGTGACCCTGGAGCAGCGGGGAGAAAAGGTTCCCATCACTCATTCACTCAGCTTTGTGATCATAGGCACATCAACTTGCTGATTCTTTCTTCTTTTAATTTAAAATATATTGGGCAACAGTTATGTGTTAAGTACTAAAAGAGAGATCATTTATTAAGGGATATGGCACCCGTTCATTTCACAGTCACATGCTGTGGTAAAGATAAGGGGGCCTTGATGTCATAAAGGAGGAAGGGAAGCCGGGTACAGTGGCCCTCCCCTGTAATCGCAGCAATTTGGGAGACTGAGACAGGAGGATTGTGAGTGCAAAGCCAGCCTCAGCAACTTAGCAAGGCCCTAAGCAACTTGGTGAGACCCTGTCTCAAAATAAAATATAAAAAAAGGGCTGGGGATGTGACTCAATGGTTCAATACCCCTGAGTCTAATCTCTGGTTAAAAAAAATAAATAAAAGGGAGCCCTATTTGGGCTGTTTACTGGGTGAGAGTGGAATAGAATATTCATCAAGGAAAAAAAGAGTATTGCCTTTACTCAGAAACATGATATAGCATGGTCCAGAAGTGTGAATGATTCCATGCCATGAGCCTAGAGAATGGAAGAATCCTCTCAGGAGGAATGCTGGGGAATGAGCCTATGATTTTACTGTTCACACAGTAGCTATTTGCCACACATAGCTATTGAGCACCAGAAGTGTAGCTAATCTGAACCAAGATATGCAGTATGCATAAAATGTACACCGGAGTTTGAAGACTTAGTATAAAAAAATACAAAAATCTTAATTTTCTTATTGATTAGATGTTGAAATATTGCAGACACATTGGCTTAACTAAAATCTATTATAAAATTAATTCTACCTGTTTCATTTCACTTTTTTAATGTGGCTACTAGGGAATTTAAAGTTTTCATTAATGGTTCACATTAAATTGCTACTGGACAATGAGCATGTAAATAGACACACAAGGAACACAGCATGAAAGACCTTGAACACCATGCTTAGAGGATCAGATTTTACCCTGTGGAGTAATGGAAACATTTGGAAGATTTTCAAGCATAAGACAACTGGGCCAAGTACAAGCTTGCAGTCCCAGCTGCTCAGAAGGCTGCAGCCGGAGGATCACGTGGGCCAGACACCTAGACAACATAATGAGACCCTGACTCAGAAAAAAAACTTTTTAAACCTAAACACACAAAAAATATGTGGACTATGAATTTAGAGATTAGGAAAAGAGAAGGATTATAGATGGAGATTTGGTGGCCTCTGTATGTATTTCCTCATTTATACATTGGAGATAGTAAAATCTATTGAACCTACCTCTTAGGATTTTTTTTTTTTATTCGATGGACATGGTCTTACAATTAGGAGGGGTTCATCATCAAACAATCAAGAACAGCAGTGTAATGACAGAACAAGCCAATACTGGTGCCAGACCATGGTTTTCCTCTCTTTGGGTTCCCCATGGTTCCATGTTTCACTTCACTTAAGCCCCAAGTTAATTGGACTTCTTGTGGAAGTTGGAGGTTCCCCTTGGATTAGATTCACCCATACTACCTCCCTCTGGTCACATTGATGTCCTTCCTATTCCCTTCCCCCTCCCTCCCCCCTTCCCTACGTCCCCCTCTTAGGATTATTTTGATCATTCACTGAGATATGAAATGTGAAAACACTTGATAAATTATAAATTATTATGCAAATCAATGAAGTGTTGTTATTGAACTGTGGGCTCCTCTTCCTAAGAGCTCACCCTCATCCCAAGAGCCTGTTCCTATCTCTCTCTCCCTTGGGCCAGCTTGTTTTGTGGGAAAGATAAAGAAAAAACAAGGAATCAGAGCGTGACACCCAAGGACAGTGAGGACACACTTTCAGGAAGAGCTGGCCTTGCTCCATCACCAGGAGCCATCTCAAGCTTCTTGCTACTACATTTAATTGGAAATTTTGGATTCTGGTTATCAGTAAAGGTTTGTGAACCATTTATTCCTCTTCCTGTGTTTGCCAGAAAAGTTCTAGGGCTTTGTCATCTCTTTTCTTTTCTTTTAGAAATATATGAAAAATATATGACTGTGCCCTGGGCAAGGTGACAGAGGGTGTTGGAACACAGAACAGAAGAATTGTAATGTTTTTCTACCAGTGCTGTTGAAAATGATGGTGTCACTTACAGCCACATTTATTATCAGACTGTCTGCCCACTCATATATCCAAACCTAGTTTATGACTTATAAGTTCATTTTTTTCTGATCTTCCACTTTTCCTCAATCATAATTCTCAATCTGTGCAAATAAAAGTTTAAGTTTCTTAATTTTCAATACACCAGGGTGTCTAGCATTATCTCTAAGACTATATTAAAATTATATCCCCTAATCTCAAATCTTTTTAAATTTGCTTTGCTATTTAAGCAGGAAGCATCTTGTCTCTTTTTTTGAAGGATCAGAGAGGGACTAGAAAGAAAAGAGCACTTCCAAATTAAATAAGATGTCACAATTCCAAAGATACTTTGGGTCCCTTGAAGCATGTAGAAATTTCACACATAGCAAATTATTCACAGATCTGAGTTGAGTGTTAGTTTTACATAAAGTGTCATAACTTTACCTGAATATATCTTTTTGGGGCAGAAAGTAAGCTTCAGTCCTGTTTCAGCAACTGGTGAGACCATCACAGTATATACATCCCCACAGGGTATTTCAGTAACATCACAGAAACTCAAGCCTGCACTTGGGGTGCACGTGAAAATGCCTTTGGAGCCATAGAGATCAGTGCTGTAGTTGGCAGAACCCCTGGAGGCTTGCCAGTAGATCCGGATGCCATTAGGCCCCAGCCTATATAATTTCACCCCCAAAGGGCAGCAGGCATCTGCAGGATAAAATCAAACACAAAGTCGCTTATTCCACTATCACACACAAATGTGGCATTTATTACTTCAGTGGAAAAAATACAAGTAAACTATTCCAAATAATATGATTAATTACTGACTAAAATGGAGCAAGTTTTGAAGGGACATTTTAAGTTCTTTCCATGCTAAGCCACATGATCAGAAATCTGTGTATGAGGGTGGTGTGGAGCGTGACTTTTCAATATAGAACAATGGTGATTCAAAAAGTTACACTCTTGGCAGAGATTGTATTGTACATGACTCAAACTATGAGTCAAACACACAGAATCCTATCAAGATCTCTCATAATGTCCCACTTTCATTTGATTTTAGTGGGACTAAGTTTAAATATGATTCATTGCATTCATCTCTAATTGAAAAACACAATTTGGCTGAGCTGAGGACCCTGACACCTGGGGATCAGCCACTTACATGACAGACCGGTGGCCAAGTTGCCGTGGTCCACATTTCATCCATGCTAATAAGGTGACTAGGCACGTTTTTGGTCTTTTCCTAAAATCCTGGAGCAGGTCACACATTTGGTGTTGATAAGGGTACCAGATGGTAGTCCTCAATGACTAAATAAAGATGCTATTGTATTTTTTAAAAAAGATTGTTACAGATGGGGCTGGAGTGATGGCTCAGCAGTTGCTGCGCTTGCCTGGCCTGTGCAAGTGTGTGAGTTCAAACCCCAGCACCAGGTACACAACGAAGTATCTAAGGAATGAAAGTCACATGAAAAACTAAATAAAAATTGCTTCTTTAAAAAAAACTGTTACAGATTATCAGTTTCATTTGATTAATTCTTCAAAAGGATTTTTTCAGGTGTGAAGATAAGCAATAGGCCCTATTCCCAGAACTAGATGCCAAGATGAGAATTTAGGCAGTGAATTTAACGGAAGATAATGGGCCAAAAGAAGGTATAATCTAGCTTACATAAATGAAGCATCCAGCTTACATAAATGAAGCATACTGCACAGGCTTTCATATTATGATTTGATTCTCAAAACAACTTTAAAATATAAACTAGAATAATATTATTATTCCTGTTTTTTTCTTACCAATGAAGAGACAGAATCATGGAAGATAAGGCAACACAGTTCATCAGAAACCATGTATAATTTAAACTCCCTGTTGAAGACTGTCTCTGGGATGCTAAAACTACATTTCAACTCTCCTATTCCATCCCCCCAGTGGACCTAATTCATTAATTATTGTACTGGTTCTCCTCGGGTCTGGGCGACATCCTCAGGAGTTTTTCAAATAGATCTCCACCCAAACAGCTACTTCAGTGGATTAGGAATTTATTTGCTAGCCAGGTACCACTTTTCTTCCCCCTGCTATTCCCTAATGGTTTGGTATTTCTGAAGAGTAAGATATAATAATGACAGTAGACAGATGTCTTTGCTTTCTTAGCCTGTCCAAAAAAAAAAAAAAATCATGGGGGCTCAGCAGTTATTGCACTTGCCTGGCATGCGTGAGGATGTGAGTTCAAATCCCAGCACCACATACACAACAGTGTTGGAGCAACAAAAGTCACATGAAAAACTAAATAAAGTTGACTCTCTCACTCTTTCTCTCTCTCTCTCTCAAAAAAAGAAAGGAAACTATGGGAGGAGCTATAGGGGTATAGAAGAGAGAAAGATAGGAGCATAATAATAAGGAGAAGAAAACAGTGTAAACCAAATAGAATGTATGATCTACTGCTTTCTAAAAACCCTGCAAGCCTGAGTTACCATTGCTGCAGGTCTCTGTGTTATATCAAAAAACGTCATCCTTTCAGAAAATGTGTACCTGAACATTGTTACCAGGGGAAGCAATTCGCCAACTATCCACAGAATCTCTGAGGTCAAAAGGAAGCTAAACATTTTAGAAAGCAATCTGCATTTATAATGCAAGTTGGGTGGAGGTGCAGCATCTTTTTAAATGAAAAGAAAGGGTTGTGCCTGGCCTCAGATGAGCTCAGTCCTTACCAATTCTCTGGTAAGTAGAGTTAAGAATTCACTTATTATAGTGCAGTGTTTGAGTTAATTAATATCTATGTGTCACTCAATTCAGAATAAAGAAAAAAAGCAGAGGGGCTGGAGCGGTGGCTCAGCGGTTTCGGCGCTTGCCTGGCAAGCACAAGGACCCGGGTTCAAACCCCAGCACCACGTACACAACAAAGTGTTGGAGTAACCAAGGCCATGTGAAAAACTAAATAAAGTTGTTTCTTTCTTTCTCTGTCTCTCTCACTGTCCCTCTCTCTTAAAAAAAAAAAAAAAAGAAAAGAAGCAGAATGGGAAGAGAAATTCAGATTAATCCCAGGCAATAAGATTCTTATTTCCCCCCCAAAATTTACAAAATGTAAACTTACTTCCACAAGCATAATTCTTGTACAAAAATTATCTCTGGAAACTTAATTACACACTTAGTAATAGGCATAACAAACAAATCATTAATACATGAGACACTTGTTTATTTTATCTTGCTGAGCATCATTAATTTATATAAATTGATCAAAAAAGAAGAATTCACTTACTAGAGGAATAACCTCGGTAGGCGCAGTCAGCAGTCAACCCAGTGGCACTGATTGCTTTTAATGCTACTGTGTAGTTGATGCCACACGTGATACATCCCAGGAGGCAGTGGTTTTGATGGGTGTGACACTTAGACTGTCCGATGTGTGATTCCAGAGCTGTCATGTAGGACTGGGCTGCCGTCCCAATACTCCAGCTCACGTTGATTACTGATTGAGTGACTTGAGTTACTGTCAGACCAGCTGGACAGCATGGCACTTAAGTGGGGAAGGAGAAAAAGAATTGGGATTTTGGGGCTGGCTCGGTGGTTACGGCGCTTGCCTTGCATGCACAAGTATGTAAGTTCAAACCCCAGCACCACATACCCTACAAAGTGTCAGAGGAATGAAAGTCACATGAAAAACTAAATAAAAATTGCTTCTCTCTTTGTCTCTCACTGTCCCTCTCTCTTAAAAAAAAGAAAAAAATTGGGATTTTATTTCTACTGAGGATTATTTGTGGAAAACACCTAACAATGGTACTTTGCCGGCATTTCACTCAATATCCTAACTTTCTCAAACTTCCTATTGTTAATCAAAATTTTCCTTATGTTCATACCCTCCCATACACCTTAAAACTTCAGCTCTATATAGTGAGTACTTTCCCCAAGAATGCAGAGCACTAATAGGTTGTGGTTATTGTGAGGCTTCCCCAATATTTTCTTTCAGAATAAGAAAGAAATCATTTGTTGTTCCCCAACTTGAACAATTCCAGTTGCAAATTGCAAAGTAATGGTTGCATTCACCTCTTCTCCCAATATAAAATCTTATAGCATTTGCAGGAAAATGTATTTTGCCTTTCTTGAGCATTTCTTAGTACATCATTGATATATAAACTTGATTTCCTGGACTGAGGTTGTAGCTCAGTGTTAGAGCACTTACCTAGCATGCACGGGACCCTGGATTTGATCCCTAGCACCACAAAAAAAGAAAGAATAAACTTGATTCCCTAGCCTCCTAAGATACCATGGCCATCTCAATTTTTTAGGAACCTCTTATGCTGGATATAAGATACTTCGTGTGTATTTGGCATTTTCTCTATTCTGCTGCTTTTTTTTTTTAGGTATGTTTCAACTTTTATAGTTCAAAGTGTCACCTGTTGAATATAAGAGAAAATAATGGGCAAAGACTTTAATTTGTTAAGTTTTCATTCATACAATGCTATAAAGAAATAGCAGTTTTCTCCTTTCTCTCTTTCTTCATTCCTTCTTCTTTTGTACTGGGGATTTACCCCTGAGCTATACCCCCACCCTTTCTTATTTTTTAAATTTTGAGAAAGGGTCTCACTAAATTGCTGAGGCTGGCCTCTAACTTGTGATCCTCCTGCCTCTGCCTCCTGAGCTGCTGAGATTACAGGTGTGCACTGCCATACCCAGCTATAACACTTTCCTTTTACAGAGCTCTTACTACTCATCAGGCCATGTGGTAAGTGCTTTGCAGCATTAGCTAATTTAATACACACAGCCACCTAAGGTTGTTATCGCTCTCCTACTAATTAGGCAATTTTTTATTTGATGGAAGCAGAGATACAATTAAGGGGGAAACATTATCAAACCATCAATAGTCAATGTATATATACTTAGTTATCCAGGGCTAATGCCAAATCATGGATGCCCAGCTTGGGTTTCCCCTGTTGCTGTTCCCCCAGAAGAACTCCTGCATTAAATGGGTATCTTGTGGAGGAATGACAACTGTTTCTGAGATGGTTCCCCCATATTAGACTCTCCAGTCTCCTAGGAGTTCTTCCTACCCCTTCTCCCCTCCCCATCCCCCACCCTATGCCTCCTAGTAACCTAGGGAGTCTTCCCCCTATGGCGTTGAGAATCATACAATTTGAAGTTATTGTTACCTTAGTCGTCTAACATACTGCTTCCCCATGTATTCTAGCTTCCACAGATAAGAGAAACCATTCGGCCCTTGAGTCTCTGAGATTGGGATACTTCACTTAGCATAATTCTTTCCATCTCCATCCATTTGGCTGCAAAAGCCATAATATCGTCTTCTCTAATGGCCGAGTAGTATTCCATTGCATATATGTACCAAAGTTTTTGTACCCACTCATCGAGTGAGGGGCATCTGGGTTGGTTCCATAATCTAGCTATAGTAAATTGAGCTGCTATAAACATTGATGAAGCCACATCACTATAATATGCTGATTCTAACTCTTTCGGGAAAATAACCAGGAGTGGGATAGCT
>PVKS010033061.1:0-22191 GCA_004027875.1 Aplodontia rufa
TCTCTAGGAGGACGAGGATGCAGTATTCGTGCAAACGATGGGGAAGACAGGGTGCAGGTGTGTGAATTCAGAGAGGTCTCTAGGAGGACGGGGCAGGACCTCATAACAATCTGTCAACCAAGGGTGTGGGACAAGGTCAGAGCAGTCTTCTGATCTTGTTTCCACTATGAGTCATGCAAACATGTTACCCACTGGAGAGCCAGATTGAGAGAGAGCATCAAGTCAGAGTTCAGGTCTTGTGAGTAGAAACTCCGTACTGTGACAGGCTCAGCTGCTCCCAGTGACGGTCCCCAGATTGTCACCAGGCTGTCCTGGGTCTCCTCGGCCCCGGGCCTGTTTCTGGGATTCCCTATAGCCCCACATCATCAGATGTCCCTGGATGCCTCTCCACAGCCCCTCCAGAGTTTCTTTTTTCTTTTCTTTCTTTTTTTTTTTTTAAGAGAGGGACAGTGGGAGAGAGAGAAAGCGAGAAACAACTTTATTTAGTTTTTCACGTGGTCTTTGCTGCTCTGAGACTTCGCTGTGTACATGGTGCTGGGGTTTGAACTCACGTACCCGCACATGCAAGGCAGGCGCTGTAACCTCTGAGCCACCGCTCCAGCCACACCCCCAGAGTTTCTGTGTCTCCCTCAAGGAAAGGCGTGGGTGAGGGCGAGGAGAGAGATCCTCTTTCAGGCACCCTGCCTCCTTTATGATTCCCCTGGCAATCTTCGTCCTTAGGGGTGGAGGACAGCGCTTTCACTGCTGTGAATAAAGACCTGGCAAGAACAATTTAGGAGGAAAAATTTATTTGGGGGCTCAAAACTTCAGAGGTCCCAGTCCATAGGTGGCTGGCTCCATTCTTTGGGGCTGGAGTGAGGCAGGACATTGGGGCCCAAGGTAGGGCTCCAGGGAGCAGAGAGAGAAACTCCACACCAATCACAAAATAAACACCCCAAAGGCATGTCCCCAGTGACCACCTGGCCCGCCACTCCCTGCCAGCCAACAGTTATCAGTTACTCCTTATCAGGGATTTACTCACTGATGGGATCAGGGCTTTCATGACCCGATCACTCCACCTCAGCCTACTGTGTCGTCACACCTGTCATTTTGGGGGGACGCCTCACATTCAAGCCATAATACTTCCTTTTTTGTTTTATCATATTTTTATATATACTTAACATAAACTTTACTACTGTAACACGGTGTGCAGTTCATTGGCATTAAATATAGCCATAGGGTTGTATAACTATCACCACCAGAATTCTCCATCTTCCCAAACTGAACCTCTGTCCCCATCAAACACAAATGCCCTGTGCCCTTCACGGCCCCCAGCACCCACCATCTACTTCTCTCTTTGTGGATCTGATGACTCTGGGGACCTCCCATGAGTGGAATCAGGCAAGGTTTTGTCCGTTTCACAGAGCATGTCTGAAAAGCTCATCCACATCACAGCAGATGTCAGAATTTCCTTCTTCTTCAAGGCTGAGTTATATTCCATTGTGTGGGTAGACCACATTCATATATCGATTCACTTGTCAACTGGCAGATGGGCTGACTTTGCTCTCTGGCTTTTGTGAACAATGCTACTATGCACATCCATGAACACAAGAGGAAATTTCTGCTTCACATTTGTTCTTATCTTCTCATCTTATGGAGATCCCCCAGGAAGCTCTACTTTCACAAACCCAGTGCTTCAACTTTCGAAACCCAGGGCCCATCCCTTTTTCTGCTGCTGTATCCTTCCACTGAATGAGGTCATATTTATTTATTTAAAACATAGTCTTTATTTTTAGAACAGCTTTAGGTTTAAATGCTGAGAAATGCTGAGAAATGCATGGACAGGGTTCCCATACACCCCAAGGGCATGGTCTCCTATTGTTCACATCTGCTAGTGTCTAAGTGTTCAAGTCCCCAGAAGACACAGGCTGGTACCCAGTGCAAACAGGTGCAGACTTGGGGTGTGATGGAGTCAGGGGGCTGTACCCCTATGAATGGGATTAGTGTCCTCATGAAAGAGACTTGGGGGAGTTCCTGTGCCCCTTGTGAGGACACAGATGCAGCTGCCATTTTTGAAGCAGAGGGGAAGCCCACACCAGACACAGAATTTGCTGGTAACTTCATCTTGGATTAATATCCTCCAGAGCTGTGCGCAACACATTTATGTTGTTTATAAAATACCCAGTCTTACATGACAACCCCTTACCCTAGTCTGATATATTTGTTAGAATTGATGAACCAAAGGAGATATGTTAAGGTTCACACTCTATTTGTGTTTTTTTTTTTAACTTTAATTTAACATACTTTTTCCTTCCAAGTATCCCACATGACAGATTTCATGTCTCTTGGTTCCTCTGGGCTGTGTCAGCTCCATAGCACTGGGTTTGATGTTGATGCCCTGGAGCCCTGGACAGCTTTGAGTAGGACAGGTGAGCTAACTCCTGCCCTTCCAAGGAGGCTGTCCACCCATCAAACAGGCGTGTAGCAGGAGCAATGGTCACCCCTATAATGCCAGGGACTCAGGAGGTGGGAGAACTCCAAGTAGGAGGTCATATGTGAGAACACATTTCAAAATAAAATAAAAATAGCAGCAGATGTATCTCTAATATAAGAATCCTTGGAAAGCCCTGTGCCGGGGGCCAGCCCCAGCTGAACTCGGGTCCCCGAAGGTGGAGTGGAGTCGGATGATACGGAGGAACGGCTGGAACCTCCGGGACAAGTTGCAAGCAGACACAGTTCCCTGCTTGAGCAAAATGCCGTCTGTTCTTTATTGTTGAACATTTTTATACAGATGTACAAACAAGCCTTTCATTAGCTGCTTCATCATACAATTCTCTTTTCAGTTTCCCAGCAAACTGACATGCATGAGACCTGGATTCGAACCACAGCACCATATACACAACTAAGTGTCAGAAAAACAAAAACCAGATGAAAAATAAAAAAAAATTGACTCTTTCTCACTTTGTTGCTCTCTTTCTCTCTCAAAAAAAGACAAAGGTTCAAGTCACTAATTTGCAAGTCATTCTTCTAGATTTCTAACACTTTTGATAAAGAGACTGTCTAATTTCCAGCGAGATGTCTTGGTACCTTATCATCGTTTGACCAACTGGCAAGGGCTGCTTTGGGGCTCTGTCTTCTATTTCATTGATTTATTTGTTGTGTCCATGCCCGCTCCACACTATTTTCATTACTGTAGCTTTGTAATGTGGTTTCACATAAAGAACTGGTTTTGGGGCTGGAGAGGTGGCTCAGTGGAAGATCACTTGGCTGGATGCCCAAGGATCCAGGTTCAAAGCCCAGCACCACAAACACAACTGAGTGTTGGAAAAGCATAAACGAGTTGAAAAAAAAATAAAGTTGATTCTTTCTCTGAAAAACCCCAAACCCTGTTTTTCCTCTTTGTTGTTCTTTTTTCAAAATTACTTTGTTGATTCAGGTTCCCTTGCAATTTCATATTATTTTAGGATGGTTTTTTTCTGTATCTGCAAAACATGCTCTTGGTATTTTGATAGGGACTATGCTGACTACAGATTGCTTTGAGTCAAATTGATATATTAGTAATATTAATTTTGTCACATGTGAACATAATTAGAAGCATCTGGGGAATGAAATCCATGGATATTTCCACTTATTTGGGTCATCTACAATTTCATTTAGGCAAATTTTGTAGTTTTCAGTGTTTCTGCTTCTATAGTTATGTTGGTTGTGAAGTATTCTGTTTCTTTTGGTGCTATAGCAAATTGTTTTCTTAATTTCCTTCTCAGATCATTATTCATATATATAAACTCAACTGGTTTTTGAGTATTGATTTTGTCTCCTACAACTTTGCTGAATTTTTCTTTATTACAGCTGAATAATATTCCATTGTGTGGACGAACAGGAATCCACATTTTACCCGTCCACGCACAAGTTGATACACACACAGCCGTGTGCCATGTGAAGATATCTAGGTCATAGAAAATTGCAAACACCCTGATGATTCCACAAGATCGTATCTGCTGGTAACATTGTGCCCATCTTGTTTGTGTGAGTAGCTCTATGATGTTTACACGATGACAAATGTCCATGACGCATTTCTCAGAGCATGTCCCGATAGTGAGGCTTGACTGCATTTATTCATGAAACGGTGGCGTGAGTTCAGGGAGTAACATTAATGATGGCTTTCAAAATATCTCTTCAATTACTCTTGATATGGTCAGAGACCTGACTGTGTTTAGATGCCCTGCAAACACAAGTAGCTGATGAACGACAGCCATCTCTTATAGATGCCATCTCATTTTCCCTTGATCATTTGCTTACAAGCATGCATCTTTGTTTGTTTCACTTCTCAGAATATTTGTCACTTATGTTATAGCTCATTCTCTAAAACCAAAATAGCTAAATGAAAATTCAATATTCTTCTTTTAATATAAAAAAAGTTAGCCAGGCACAGTGGCACGCATCTGTAATCCCAGTAACTTGGGTGGCTGAGGCAGGAGGATCACAAGTTTGAGGCCAGCCCTAAGCCACTTAGTGAGACCCTGTCTCAAAATAAAAAATAAAAAGGGCTGAGGATGTGGTGCATGGTGAACCATCCCTGGGTTCAGTCCCTAGTACAGAAAAAGTAAAGTGAAAAGTACCCAGTGGAAATTGACCTGGTGAGTCTGCCAAACGTTGAACTAAACCAAAATAGACAGACGACCAGAGCAGCTCTCTACAACCTCCACCCCTGCTGAGCTAGACCAGTGGGACTGGTCTAGTCGGGAGAGATTCTGGCAGGACAGGCAATTGCAGAGTCCCCACCAACCCCAAGAGAAACCCAAACAAACTGGCTTTTACAGAAAATGCATCTAAGCAAGCATGAACACATAGCATGCTGTGATGGCTGATGGCCTTAGCCTGTCCCCAACGTGTAGCATACATTCACTGGCATTCGCTCAAACAGGTACAGCACTGTGACAAGCATCTATCTTTGCCTTCACAGCCCCAGCTAAAAAGCACACAGCGTCATACCTGGATCTTTAGGTGGATAACCACGGATGTTCCAAGATCTTATCCACTAGGTTGGTCTGATATTCATCTATAAAAATATTTTCATTGATTTTTCAGAGACTTCTAGAAACAGTGGGGCTACAGCAGGACCAGAAGAAGTCACAGAGTTACAGAGACTGATTGTCACAGGTAGCTTTTAGGTAAAGGATGCCTCTGTCAGTGGTCCCGACGCCAAAAGAAGCTGTGAATCTCATGGGAGATTCAGAAATCTGAGCATAGGCATCTGGCTCAAGCAGCTCCCTAGATAAGCACTTCCAGACCAAGACCCCATTGAGGTCGAAGGACTAATGTGTTCACCCTCGTGGAAAAGAGCTGTGAGGGAACAGAGGACCCGTGCAAAGGCTGCCAGGAGAGCGAGGCTTGGCGGTGGTGGGTTACATGCAGGCTGGGGAGGACCTCAGAGGAATGGCTGATGTGGGTTGCTCCAGAGGAGGTGGAAGGAGGTGTCTGCATGGGCAGGGAGGAGTACTAGGTCACTAGGTCACTAGATACAGGCCAGCATTCAGGAGAAATGGGTCCAGGAGACTCAGGTGGTGTTTCTGACCCATCAGTATTCAATGTGAATGAAAGGCTGCAGAACAGCTGGTCTTTCCAACTCGTACCATTCTGCTGTCATTACCTGAAGTCTTCCCGAGACTGTTGGGCGTGTACATAGCATGATCCCATTCATTGCCTGAAGGTAGAACCTAGTGCCATGGATCATTCCAGAAGCTGGCACCCAAGAGGACTCTCACAGCTAAATCACCACTAAGAGACTGCTTAAGTCCAGTTCCCTGCCTTCTTGTTCTGCTCTGTAGTCGGGAAACATTTCTGTAAAAGCCAGCAAGTGGCATGTGAAATACGTCACAAGTCATTTCATCTTTATGGTCCCCTCACGGAGTGGTGGAAACTGCCTTGTTAAATCCAGGGATCTGCTCCAGCAGCTGTTCTCCAGTAAATTTTTTGAGAAACATATTCACTATAAGTGGGCACAGAGGAAGAGCTGGAGAGGTATCTCAGTGGTAGAGATCTTGGCACGCATGTGTGAGGTCCAAGGTTCAACCCCCAGTACCACATATACAAATAAATAAAGGAAAAATAAAACAGATGAAACATTTCTCTCTTTAAAAAATAAAGGGGGACACTGAGGTGAATTTATTCTCTTCTGAGTCTTCATACTGTTGGTAGTACTCAGCCACGAAGTCTCTCTGCAATAAGGAACTCGTCATCCTTGATTATGTCTTCTGCATACCCAACCGCAGCATCAAATTTGGCATCAGAAGCCAGGGAGAAGGACAGTGCCCAGCTCTCTCGCCATAGGTGCCCATCACCCCTGCACCGCTTCCACCTGTGAGGAGCTCTGGCCACACCCAGGGCGCAGAGCGGGCAGGGAGGCAGCTGCAAAAGCTTCTATCACACTTACGCTGGGAAGGTGAGTATGTTCTTTTGCACATCAGACGAAGCTAGCCATTCTCACCACTTCTGTTCCACACTGACTGTAAGTTCCGGAAAGGGATGAAGAGTAAGCAGAAAGCATCTGATTGGAAAGGAAGCAGTGTGTTTACGCTCACACAAGAGTACCTAGTAGAAAATCTGGTGGAAACTCTAAGAAAGGGGTCACACTCATACGGAAGCTTTTGTAAAACGGCAAAATATAATAGCTGTGTAGAGAAAATATTTGTAATTTTATACCTGGAAAACAAATTACTGTAATATGAAATAAAATTAGCATTTAAGATAGAACAAAAATATGATATACTCAGGGATAACTAATAACGTGAGCAAGTCTCACAAAATCATGCTTAGAGTAGTAGTGAAAGGAGACTTAAAAGCATAGATGTACCCTACTTTGGTAGGTTCTTATTAAACGGTCATTTCTTCTCCAATTTATGCATGAATTCAATGCAATTCCAGTTGCAGGCAGATGTTCTTCTCTTGCCAAGTTTGCACACATGCCTGCACAGGCTTACTTAGGCAACAGAGAATTTCCTCTTAAGCTGATGCTTCCAAGTTTACGTGGAGCATAGAAAGGATCCTTTATTTCATGTTTCATTCGCAAGGTGCAGAAGGGGGAGATCCCCATCTAGTAACAGGTCTCCATCCCTAGAGATGCTAGGCTTTGCCAGGGGCCAGCCCCAGCTGAACTCTTGGGTCCCCGAAGGATGAGAGCAGTCAACGCTGAGGAACGACTTGAACCTCCAGAGCAAGTTGCAAGCAGACACAGCAAGCTGCTTCAGCAAAATGCTGTCTGTTCTTTATTGTTAACATTTTTACACAGGCGCACAAACAAGGATTTCACTATCTGCTTCATTGTACAATCATCTTTTCAGTTTCCCAGTAATCTTGAAGCATCAGCCATTAGTACAATTCATGCCCTCGACCTCCCCACCACAATGACCATATGTAACTATTTGGTTTAAACTGTTACCTTTTTTTTTCCTCCAGAGGTTTCTTCAAACCATTACCTCATTTGATAAGAGAAGCATTTAAAGGGTCACTGTACTACATTAATCTAGAAGCCCTATCTTAACACAGATGAAAAGTTTCTTATTTAGCTAGACTATGTTAAAGGCTATTATAACCCCTATATCCTATTAACTACTAACCTAAAACTATTTTGTTATTGTAACCTTACTAGATATTCTATAGCTATCCTAGGTCCTATAATTGTTAATTCTATAAAATATTTGTGCATACTAACCTATGGGCTAAGAAGTTAAAACCTAACTTCTGCAAAAACAAGAGAGGTAAACATGTTTTATTTACTGCTAAGAAGTTAAAACTTAATCTCTGCAAGAACAGGAAAAGTAAACATATCTTTCTCACTCAAGACAATGTGAACACTCAATCTTTTTTTTCAAAGTTGACAGACTTGTATTTTTTTGTTCAGAAATTTATTTATTGAACAATCACACAATCTTTTAATGAAATAATATAATATATATAGATTCTGAAGATTAGATTTACCCCCAAGAGTGCCCCCCAATTACCCACTCTTATCTCTCCCCCTACTTCCCAAAGCATCTCTAAAAATGTATTAGGTTGTATAACAATACACCTTATCTGGATTTAAAACATGGTAATAGACCTCCTTTCTCAATGGCCACTCAATCTTAAGACAGTATTTGGTAGATGTTTTATGTGTACTGTTTCTTTGTTCCTTAGTTCTAATTATTTGGCTTTCTATTTCCAATTTTGTTTTAGTAAGTATAGTCTTATTTTCCATGATTTCTCTGTTATTACAAGCACTCTTCTCAACAGTCTGCAACAGTTGTCTAAGCAATGGAATTCTCATAACAATCAGAGAGTTTCCAGTTTGAGTAAATTCACAATACATATAATTACTAGAACACAGCCAATTCCTAGAAGGGATGGTTTTGGCAATCTCCAGGGCTGGCTTTGCCTAGCCCATCCCCAAACCTGGACTTTGTCAGACAGAACTTCGGTGGACATTGCCTCCTCCAGCCCTGGGTTCCAAATCCAGGTGTGAAAAAAAAAAAAGAAAATATTTTATGGAAAAATAGAATCAAACAATCATACAAACAAACTAGCAAACCAGGGCGTCTGGGTCAGGGGTGCACCCACTGAATGCCAAAGAAGGTCTCATCGGCATTTCGAGAGGGCAGCAGTGGCAGGGTGAGGTTGACACAGAGGGTGTCCCCGTGGGCCAGGGGTGTCAGGCGCTGGGAGGTGACAGTGCAGCCCTGGTAGAAATTCAGGCGCAGCAGGCTGATGCTGCGGGTGGCAGGCGAGCAGATACCCATGGTCAGAGTGGCCCTGCGGGGCATGGAGGTCCGCGTGGAGGAGCAGTTGGCTAGTGTCACCTGTACGTGCAGTCTGTAGATGCCATCAACGTGGATGCGCAGCTGCCCGTTGGCCAGCTCTGGTCCATGCAGGAAGGAGCGGCCCAAGGCTGGGCCTGCCTGCCAGCCCAGCCTGGGGTCCAGCCGGGGACCTGGGGCAGAGTGTTAAGGGTGGAGGTCAGGGAAACCCAGATGGACAGAAATGGGGAGTGAGAGGTAACGGGGGGAGGAGCAGAGACAGAGGAGGACCAAGATGAAGGAGGGGCAGAGAGAGAGGGAAGGAGAGGGAAGGAAGAGAACCCAGCTGGCTTCCATTCCAATCACCAGTTGGATTTCTCAGACAGAAGCAGGGCTCTGTCACCAGCCACCTGGGATCCCCTCTGCCTCCTCCACTTCCTCAGATCTCTGACTTACAGCCACACTCTGCCTAGTGGCTCCTCCTATGACCCCTGCAGGACAGTACAGATGTGCCCTGGAGATCACCTCTGCCTGAGCCTCACTCTCCTCCTGGTTGGTCTCTTAGACCATCTTGAAAGGCATAAAGTGGACCCAGGTCAGGTGACAGCCACAAGGGCACCGCCAGTGCAAGCAAGTTTCCTGCAAGAGGGATCCCTGGTCAGGGCTTGGACACTTAGGCACCAGACCATCTGCCAGGACACAGAAGCATCCTATGGAGGAGGAACTGTCAACTCCAGGACCCAGTGTCCCAGAGCTCCATCAGGGCAGCACCTGAGCGTATGCCACTCTCCAGAGAGAGGAGGAAGGAAGGAAGGGCGTGGGGAGGGAAGCAGCCAGACAGCCACACTCTGGTGACCGTAGGGGTAAGAGGTCCTAATGGAGGAGAAGAGAGGATAATCCCTCCATCACAAGAGGAATGATCAGTCTGGAAGGGACTGGGGGAGAGTGGAAGGTGAGGGAGAGGCTGAGAGCGCAGCAGGGCGGCCCCCTCACCCCTCCCCCGCTTTAACCCCCCCCCCACCCTCCTGGCTCAGTTTTTCTCCGAAACTTCTCTCTGCCTGTTGCTCCACTTGGTATTTTGTGTTTTCTTGGCCATTTGCTTGTTTGTATTGGGGTGGGGTATGCTGGAGTGGAAGCCAGGGCCCCACAGCCGAGCCCAGGAAGCTCTGCATTTGCTCGGTATCCTCACCCCTCAGTGGCAAGAACTCCCAGGGCAGGGCTTTGACCTCTACAGTGGCACCTGCAATGGCGACTGCCCACCAGAGACGCTGGTTCTCCTCGGTGGAGAGAAGGCAGGGACGGCCAGCTCCGAGGTCAGCGTGGCTGTCTTAGCTTTGGTTCCCCCACGGGAGGAGACGCAACGTGAGTGCACGGTGGTGCGCGACTGCCAGCTGCCCCTCTCGGCACTCTTCCCCCGCACCACACACTCACACCCTCCGCGCTCCGCCCCGTTACCTGTGAGATTCAGCTGGAGCTCAGCGACGTCCGCCTGGAAGAAGGGACAGAGAACAGGAAAAGCCATCAGCGCACGTGCTGCGCGCGTCCCGCGCCCGCGACTCTTTCCCGTCCACTTCTCATCCCGCGGGGCGTAGTAGCGAGTTTTAAAAAGACCTCATAAAGAGGAAGTCGGTTTGAACGGCAGGGAGAGTAAAGACAAAACCTTGAAAAGAACTTCCTAGTTTTCCTGGAACTCTGGGCGCTGGCGACGGAGCTCCAGGGACCGCCACAGAAGGTGGCGCGGCCAGCGCACCCGCCCCTCCGCACCCGGGCCCCCGGGAGCCCGGCTGCTGGCTTTCGGGACCCGGCTGGCCCCGGACCCCCGCCCCCAGGCCAGCGAGGTGAAGCCCCCTTGCAGCCTCTGAGTCAGTCCGCGGGGGGAACACCAGAGCCGAGTCACCGTCCTTGCGCAAGTCGGACGCACCTTTCCCCGGGGTCCCCCGCACCGCCCGGGCCGGGATCCCCCGCACCTCCCGGGCAGCCTGGCCCCGCCTGGCCTCCCCGCTCCGCACTCTTCCACTTCTGTTCTATTTTGTCTTTCCTGTCCTTGGTCTGCTCGCCTCTCTCCCGGGCGCCCCGGAGGTTCCCGGGGCTGGCGACTCGGGCGCCTGCTTTCCACCCTTCTCCACTCACCCCCGCTGGTCCGAGCTGCTGCTGCGCGGGACGCTGACAGCAGAAGTAGCAGTAGACCGCCAAGCTAACCACGGCCAGGATCAGAGCGACCCGCAGCAAGGTCGGGCAGGGCCGCAGGGGCACCGCGCAGCCCCTGCCCTCCTCCGCCATCGCCGAGGCCGCCCGGCGCTGCAACGCGGTCAAAGCCGGCAGGGCGAGCAGACCAGAGAGAAGGAAGCCTCGGCCACGTCGCCCGGCTCTTGAACTTCTTCTGCCTGCCTCAACCTGCCAGGGACCTCTCTGGGGATGTCCGATCAAGGGGAAGAGCTAGGTCTCTGCAGGGAAATCCCCTCCCGCTTCTGCCACCCCCTAACTCCCTGCTGAGCGTGAGGGGCGTGGAGCGGGGTGGGGAGTTGCCGCTGCACCCTGCCCCTCGGAACTGCCATTCCGTCTTCCTGTTTCCCACCCTGGTGCTTGTTGGTCCCTCCTTAGACTTCAGCGAATTTCCATCAGGGAAACCAGGGCTACTGCAAGCATCCAAGCACTGGGCTGCGTTCCCCGAGTGGGCATAGGTTCCTGGCCGTCTCCTCAATTGGCAAGTGGACTATGCGGCTGACCTGCCCAAACAATGGGCGTGCCAAGGGGTCCCTTCCTAGCTGGCCCTTGTAAACACAAGGCAGCACATCAGCTCTCCCCTCCCATACATTCTTGGAGGCCACCTGCCCTTTATGGCTGTCATGAGTGCAATAGTGTCCTCCCCAAATCACGTCCACCTGGAACCTCAGAATGCCACCTCATTTGAAAATAGGGGCTTTGCGGATGTAGGTAGGTTAGGGTGGAGAAGCACAGGTCCTAAGGCCAATGACCAGTGTCCTTATCAGGAGAGGCCATGGCACAGAGGCACACAGTTAGGTGACCTCATCAAGACACAAACACACCCAGGCCCAGCCAAGGAGTGCCAAGGACTGCTGAGAAGCACCGGAGGGCCGGAAGGGCCGAAGGGAAGGGCCAGAAGGCTTCTCTCCTCCAGCCCTCAGGAGCTGGCCGGGGCGACATCTTGACTTCAGAACTCCGCCTCCAGAGTAGCGAGAGAATAGTTTCTGTGGTTTTAAGTCCTCTAATTTGTGGTGCAGTGGCACAGTGAGGAATAAGAAAGACCCTTCCAACTCGCAGAGCTCTTGTACCAGTGAGTCACACCACTCCCCACCCCCTGCTGGGAATGGAACCCAGGGCCATGCAAGCTAGGTAATCTCCACCCTTGAGCCACACCCTGAAGCACTCAGGACTACAGTGGAGCTCACCACAGACGTATCTACAGTGGGGGTGACCGTGGTCTCGAAGCTGTTTTCAGACACAAAGTGGAAATTTTCATTTGAAAGTGAGGGAGGGCAATGGCCTGGACCAGGGTTTGAGGGCTGGAAGAAGGGGATGGAGCCCCGTGTGGTCACTGTGGTCCCAGTGACTCAGGAGGCTGAGGCAGGAGGATGGCAAGTTCTAAAGTCAGTCTCAGCAACTCAGCAAGGCCCTAAGCAACTAAGCAAGACACTGCCTCAAAATTAAAAATAAGGGGGCTGGAGCGATGGCCCAGCAGATGGAGTGCTTGCCTGGCATGCCTGAGTTTGAACCCCAGCACCACATGCACAAAGAAAGAGTCTGCGAAGCAAAGACCAGGTGAAAATAAACAAAATTGATTCTCTTTCTCTCTCCCTCTAAAACAAAAATAAAAAAAACAAACAAATAAATAAAAGGGCTGGAAATGTGGCTCGGTAGTTAAGCACCCCTGGGTTCAATCTCTGGTACCAAAAAATAAAATAAAATAAAGGATGGAGATGAGAGGTTTCATTTGCTGCTATGGAGGCAGACAGGTCTACAAACCTCAGGATGCAGGCAGTAATATTCACTCTCTGGGACCCCCAGCTACTGAAGTCCTAGGATTCCAGGTTTGGGGGTTCAACTGACAGTACCCCCAAACAACCCCTGATCCCAAGCTATCCCCCAAGCATGGGCCATGACCTTAGGAACATCACCCGACTATTACTGTATGATACACTCCCCAGTGTCCTGAGGTCTCTGTCCCTGACTCCATTTGTAGAATCTTCCAGGCCCCACTCTGCCACGGCCCCCATGCTAGGTGTTTTCCAGTTCTGTGCAGTCTGCTTGGATTCCTTCCCCCTCTATACCTGGCCAAATGCCATTCTTGGTAGAAACATCGCTATGGAGGGGCCTGGCTGCAGGCCTTCCCACTTGGCCGCGGGGCTGGGTGGTCGACTGTGCTCCCAGTCCTGCAGTCTTGCTGGAGGTTGAGTGCATTGCTAGGGTTTGGATGTTGATGTCCCCAAAGGTCCTCGTGTTGAGTATGGGTCCCCAGGACCATGGTGCTATTGGCAGGTGCTGTGGACCATTACAAGGCCGGACCTTATGAGGTCCTTAGGGGGCCACTTCCTACCTTCCTACCGTTGCTCGCTGGCCATAAGGTGAGCAGCTTGCTCACCTTATGTGGAGCCATCTGGCACCCCCATTAGAGGCCCAAAGTATTAGGTCTGCCTAGTCTTAGACTGGAATCTCCAAAACAGTGAGCCCCCCCAAGACCCTTCTCTCATTATATGTTAATTACCTGGGGCATTTTGTGGTAGTAACAGAGAGCTAATGCATGCATCATATGTCATATCTGATGTCTTCCAAAACCAGGACCTCCCCACCTGCAAACTGGATAGCTGAGGCTGGGGAAGGAGCCTTCCCTGTTCTTGTTCTTCCCTTGAAAACTCACTTTCTCCTTCCCTTGCTACTTCTCTTCCTCTAAGTCCGGGGAGTCAAGAGCTCAATGCAGGGAAAGGAGTTGAGGGGACTGGCTCAGGGGATAACTGGGACACAGGAAGTAAGAGAATTTTCCTCCTAAAGGAAGCCTAAGCCCTATCAGGCTGCCTTTGGGCTGCCTTTTGTTTTCCCTGTGGGACACTTGGGAACTTCTGCCTCCCTTCCTGCCCCTTGGAGCCAAAGGCGTCTTAGAAATATCAACTCAGTCTTCCTCTTGGTCCAGCTTGGCTGCTCCTATCTTTGGGTTTGGCTCCACAGTTCCATGGTTGTGCCCATTGGCATTATCCTTACCAGAGCCTTAAGGGGAAGAGGGACAAAGGCCCCTTAGCTTAGAGCTTCCACCTTAAATATCGTGCCTCCCACTCCTGGGATTTCAGCTGGGAGAGGGGACACCAGGACACCTCTGTCTCAGAACTTACTCTACCCCTGCTCTATCCCTGTGCCCTCTGCACATCCCAAACTGGCAGGGACAGTTAGATGCAGAAGTGAGCAATAAGAAACAGTTTTCTGCTAGGTCAAAGTCTGGGTTGGTATACCGTCTCTGCTCTGACGACAGAGATGGAGCCCAAACTCTTTCTCTTGAGTCTCTGACGTTCCAAGAGTGGAGCCCCGGTCTTCACATCCGAGATGGTGCGCACCTCGGCCAAATTCCAGGCAGCAAGAAGGGGAAAGAATAAAGAAAGACACCCGCTTCCCTTCAGCAGAATCGATTCTGCTCAAAATCCACTGGCCAGAGCTTAGTGGTGACATGGCCCAGGCATTGCCTTGATCGGAACAACGATGACCAGAAGAAAAATGCAAGGTTGGTCATCAAAGCTCATGTTTCCTCCGTCCCTGGAAGATGGCATATGGGTCAGAGCAGGCTGCGCGAGGTCATGCTGTGGTAACACAGCCCTCAAGTGTCTCCACACAGGACAGGTCTCACTTCCTAGACACGTTTGGGCAGATGGGCAGGCATCCTGCTCTTTGTAGGTTGAGGAGGCTCCAGATCAATGCAGTAGTGAGGAGGGAAAGTAGAAGAAACAGGAGCATTCACTGTCCTTTGGCAAAAGCAGGTCACGTGGCCCTGAGTAACTTCAGGGGATGTGGGGGTGTGGAGTGCCTGTCTGAACCTGAGAAAAATAAAGCTGGAGGGGCTGGAGCGGTGGCTCGGCGGTTACGGCGCTTGCCTGGCGTGCACAAGAACACAGGTTCAAACCCCAGCACCCACATACACAACTAAGTGTCAGAGCAACGAAAGCCACATGAATAACTCAATAAAAAGTCATTCTATCTGTCTCTTTCTCTCTCTCACTGTCCTTCTCTCTTAAAAATAATGTTTAAAAAATTTTAAAAAGAATAAAGCTGGAAGTACTCAGTGGAGAACACCAGTCGGTGTCAGAATCCATCCGTTCCAGTACAGCGCACTGTCCTTGCTTGTGATCCCTCCCTGGAGGGATTCCCCAAAGCCCCCACTGGTGCCGTTTCAACCTGAAGTCAGGAGACCTGAGTGACGCAGAGTACTCTCTACGCAGGGGTGAATTTCAAGAGCAAGTCCACGGACCTGAAGGTGCAAGGTGTGTTACTCCTTCCATTCCCAACTCTAGTGCTGTGTCGTGGACCCACAACACGCCTCCCATCTGGAAGGAGGAAGAACAGGAGAAACCCAGAAACCACAAGCGTGTGGCAGCTTTGACATTCTGCAGGACAGATGTGGCGAGTGCCATTGGACTCCACTTCTGCCCCTCAGTCCACGACTCTTCGTGGCCTTGCTTCCATCATCTGCAATTTCGTCCTCTGCCACTCCCCTTCTTGGTCACCTGGTTTGCATGCTCTTCCTATTAATGGTAACAGATCCTCACATTTCAGCTGGGTCCTTGCCTGGCTCATGTGTCAGTGATCTTATGGAACCACTAAGTTCTGGCCAGTGGGTTTTGAGCAGAGTCGATTCCTGCAATGACTTTTGCTGAAGGGAAGGGGGTACCCTCCTTTACTGTCTCCCTTCTTGCTGCCTGGAACTTGGCCATGGCACTGTGCCATCTTGGACTCTGAGGACTGAGGCTTCCCTCTTGGCACATTAGAGACTCAAGAGAGCGTGGGCTCTTTAAGGCTTTGCAGAAGACAGATGATGTCCCAGCCCGGACATTCACATAGGAGAAAATCTTTCATTATTTTTTGGTGCTTCCTTATTGATTATTCTTAAGGAAAAATCCAGAAATGTGGTCATCTCCTATAGCTAGTCCTCAAAACTTAGGTGACTTCAAAAACTGATGAATATTTCTCTCACCTTTCTGTGGGTTGGCTGGGCTCAGTTGGCGAGCACTCTGCTCTGCGTGGGGCATCACCGGGGTGTCTTGAATACCGATGTTTAGCAAGCCTCTGTTTCTCCTATGTGATCTGTTACCATTCAGTAGCCTAGGCTAATATTTAATTTTTTAATTGAATACATATTTACTGAGTTCCTGCTGTGTCCAAAGCATTAATATAAACAACTCGCAAAACAAACCTCCTTCCCTCTGGGACTCTGTGTTTGCTAAGCGACCCAGTGTGTCCAACTAACTTTCTTGTATTCTGTTTTGTCTTTTTTTTCCCTTCAAGCAGGAAGAAAAATGGACTATTTTTGAGGATTTAAAGATATTTTTGTAGGAAGAAAGGTTCTGCTAAAGAGTTTTCCTTAGTAACCAGAATGAAGATTTTTTTTTAAAGAGACGCACAGTGAGAGAGAGGGAAAGAGAGAATCAAATTGTATTTAGTTTTTCATGTGGCTTTCACTGCTCCGACACTTCATTGTGTACACGGTGCTGGGATTTGAACCCACATCCTCATACATGCCAGGCAAGCACCGTAACTGCTGCACCGGCTCCATGGTTCATGCTTTTAGGGTTTTGGTTAAGAGATCTTTACTCAATCCAATATCACAGAGATTTTCTCTGAGAAGTTTTATAGCTTTAGTTCTTACATTTAGATCTACAGTACATTGTGAATTAATTTTTGTGTGACTGTCAGATAAAGATCAAGGTTAATTTTTCAATAAGGCTCTCACGATTGAATTATTTGGCACCTTTTTCAAAAGTTGATGAACTATACACATGTGGTCCTATATGTTGATTCACTATTCTGTTCTTTGATCCAGGGTCTCTGAACCTCTGCGCCACATCCCCAGCCTCCTTATACTCTATTTTGAGACAGGTCTTGCTAAGTTGACGAGATCATCTCTAAGTTGCTGAGCCTGGCTTTGAACTTGCAATCCTCCTGCCTAGGCCTCCTGATTTGTTGGGATTATAGGCATGCACCACCACACCTGACTACCATGTGTTCTTGATGATTTATCTTAGCTAAAAAGTCTTGAAAACTAATAGTGTGTGTTTACTCATCTGTTTTCCAAAATTGTTTGACTATTCTAGGCCCCTTTTCTTCCATATGCACTTTGTAATTTTAATTTCTTCAAAAAATTTAAACCTTTTTGTTGCTTCACCAAAGCTTGACAAGATGTTGACTGGAATTGCAGCTGGGATACCATCTTAATTTGCGTCTTTCAATCTATGAACATTGTATACATTTTCATTTATCTTGCACACCTTTGTTGAATTTATTTCTAAATATTTTACTGTTTGATGATATAGCAAAACATATCCGTTTTACAATTTTTCATTGCATAGCATGCATAACAATTGTGCAAACACAGTTGATTTTTATACATTGACCTTGTGGTTCTTGTGAGGCCTCTGTGCCAGATAGTGTCTTCTTGCTGCATCTTCACATGGCTTTTCCTGCACCAGTCCTATGGAATTAGGATCTCAGCTTTATGACCTGACTTATCCTTAATTACCTCCTTAAAGTCCTCATTAGGGCCATAACATATGAATTTTGTTTGGAGGGGGTGGTTCAGTCCATAACTTTGTATCCTGTCACATGCGAAATTACTTAGTCCTTCTATTATGGCTTAGTGCTTTCTTCGTAGATGATTCCACGAATCTGTGAATAAGGACCATTTATTTCCTCATTTATAAGCCATATGTCTCTTATTTACTTTTCTTGCCTTATTGCACTGGACAGGATATCCAGTACAATGTTGAAGAGGAGTAGTAAGTGCAGGCATCTTTGCCTTTTCTCTGTTTTGAAGCACAAACAATTTATTGTTTCATCACTGAAGACTTTTTATAGATGCCCTATATGAGGTCAAATAAAATCTCTTCTATTCCAAGTTTGCTGATAAATTTTTATCATGAATTGATGTTCAATTTTTAAAAATTATTTTGCTGTGCATTGATGAAATTATTGGGTTTTTTCCAGTGAAGATTTTACAGTATCCAGTTTTATACTTCTGTCTTTCATTTGCCTGGTGTTGGGAACATGAGGCTCAGCTGGCTTGTAGAAGAATTGGTGGTAAACAACTCTAAGGGGTCCAGCTGGCTTGTAATTAGCAAATTGTCTGACCGCATGACTAAGCTATTCGGGACTCATTTGTTACAATTGGGGAAAGGTGTTTGCACTGTACCCTATTGGCTGTTGTAATGGATAAATAGAGTAGCAGCTAGTCAGGTAGAGGAAGTAGCCAAAGAGAAAGCATAGAAACAGAGGAGAAGTAGCCAAAGAAGAGAAAGCAGCCAGAGAAGCAGCAGCCAAAGAAGCAGCAGTAGCCAGAGAAAAGCAAGAAAGCAAGCAGCCCTGTCCTGAAGGGAGAAAGCGGAGAAGACGCATAGAACGGGAGAGATCAGCAGAGACGTCAGATCAGCAGCGGTAGAAGATGCAGGTCCCGTGTTCCAGGCGCCGGCGTTCGCCCCCTTGTTCCCGGCTCCCCAACCCTTCCTAACTCAGCCCCTCGGAGGACGGCCCAGCGTTGGGTCATTCTGCCCGTTCCTCGCTCTGGAGTGCAGCGGGGAGCGACTCCTTTCACCATCCCTATCCTAACTAGGCCCCTCGGAGGACGGCTCGCTAGGTAGTTCTGCCCGCTCCTCGCCCAGGAACGCTGTGGGGAGCGACTCCTCTTCCCCGGTCCCCAGCCCTGTCCTGCCGGCGCCTGGTTCCCAGTGTCCTGCTGGCCCCCCCGGGAATGGCTAAGGTCCCCCGAGGCCGTTCCACCCGCTCCCCGCTCCAGAACCCAGGGGGGAGCGACACCTGGCTGCTATAAAAATGATAACAAATAACAAGTGATGATAAAGGATGTAGCAGAAAGGGAATGCTTGGACACCATTGTTGGGATGGAAATCAGCAAAGCCATTATGGATCAGAACAAGGATATTCTTCACAAAACTAAGAACACAACTATATGACCTAGCAATTTTGTTTGCTATGTACCCAGAAGAAATGATATCAATAGCTCTTAAAGACATCTGCACTTCCATATTCATTGCAGCAGTACTAGCAAGAGGCAAGATATGGAAATAACCTAAGTGTCCATTGATAGGGGAATGGCTAATGAAATTGAGGTATACATGCAGAATGAAATATTATTTAGCCCTTAAAAAGAAGGGGATGCTGCCATGTGTGATAGCAAGGATCAATGTAGTGGATATTATACTAAGTGAAGTAAGACAAAACAGGAAGAAAGATGGTGTATGATCTTTTCTGCAGGTTAAAAAAAAGAAGTCTGACATGTAGAGACAAAGAGTAGATGAGTGATTACTAGGAGTGCATGGTGGAAAGAAATGGTGAGAAGTTGAATAAAGAGTCCAAAACTGTGTCTGGGAGGGGTGAACAAGGCCTAGTGCATCCAACACTGTGTCTGGGTTGTTGAACCAGCCTATTGTGTCCAAAACCTTGGGTGCATAGGGTGAACAAGGCCTACTGCCTCCAACGCTGTGGTTGGGTGTGTTTGAACAAGGCCTAGCGAATCCAGTGCTGTGGCTGGGTGAGGGTGGACAAGGTCTAGGGCATCCAACACTGTGCCTGGGTGGTTGAACCAGCCTATTGCATCCAACAGTGTGGGTGTATGGGGTGAACAAGGCCTAGTGCATCTCGCACTGTGGCTGCGTGTGGTGAACAAGGCCTAGTGCAACCAACATTGTGGCTGGGTGGGGTGAACAAGGCCTAGGGCATCCAACACTGTGCCTGGGTGGTTGAACCAGCCTATTGCATCCAACACTGTGGGTGCATGGGGTGTAAATTGTCTAGTGCATCCAACACTGAGGCTGGGTCGGGTGCACAAGGGCTAGTGCATGGCATGAGGACCATAGCTGAGAATAGTGCATTGTATACTGAAAATTTCCTGAAGTAGTCGATTTTAGGTTTCCTTCCCCTCCCATACACACCAAAGGATGCTTTGAAAGGTGATTGCTATAGTTCAGATCTTGAGTGTCCCCCACAGCCTGGTGTGTTAAAGGTTTGTACACCAGCAAGGTGCTGTTGGGAGTGGGGGACCTGTAAGCGGTGGGCCGTGGAGGGAAGCCTTAGGTCATTTTGGAAGAAGATGCTGGTCTTCTGCTTTCTCTCAGCTGCTGTAGGTGAGCAGCTTCTTCCAAATCATACTCCCCGCCAGGACACTGCCTTGCCTAGGCCCCCAAACAAGGAGCCAGCTTCCACGGATTAAAACCTCTGAAACTATGATCCAAGTTCAACCTCTCCTTTTAAGCCGTTATCTCAGGTATTTTGTTACAGTAATGGCAAGCTGACTAAGACAGTGGTAGATATGTAAATTCGTTTGTAATATTCTTTTCTATGTATATCAAAACATCATGTGGTACATCTTAAATCTGTTCAAAGGTAAAATTTTGAGGTGTTGAGGTATAATACATATATAGGAAAATACGCACAACTTAAGCATTTAGTTTAACAACTTTGGACATGTGAACACACTCTGCATGGGTTCCCTGCTTCTGTGCCAACCTCCCAAGAGGTAATAAGCTCCCAAGGACAGCTCCTCTTCCATGTCCCTCACCGTAGTTCACCCTTGCCAGTCCTCACACTTTGGAAAGCTACTTCTGCTTGCTCTCTTCTACGAGATGTGTCCACACTCCTGTGTGCAGCCGTGATTCACCCTGTTTTGTGCTGCCTCGATGTGGATTGCCTTCTGCCAGTTGCCTCAAATTCCTTCCAAGTGGAGTGTGAGCCCATAACCAACCTGTGTCATCCGGAGCAGAGGCAAATGACCTCCCAAATGGGCTTGTCTTATAAGGGCCTTCTGAAGCTGAGCAGTAATTAGCTGCTTCTCAAACAGCTTGTGGAAATAAAGAGGTCCGAGGGTTACAGCAGTAGGGAGGGTCAACTGACATGCACGGGGAGTGGGGCTTTCTCAGCACCGAACTCCTGAGATGCATCTGTAGGTGTTTCACAAGGAAAGCGCAGGAGCTGAGGCCACACTATGCCTCCTGGTCAGCCCTGTCAGGCCCATCTAAACCCAGAGTCCACAGCAGCTGAGAAAGGCTGAGGGTTGTTTGAGAGGAGTGGGAGCTCTCAGGAGCAATTCTCACAGCCCCCCGTAATGCTCTCTCCCTCCCCTGCTGCTCCCTGCGACAGAGTCTGAATTCCCACAGGTCTTCCTTTCTTGGATGCCACGAATCTGCTTGCACTGGAGTGGAGGATGATGCCTTCTGCTCGTTTCGCTGCATGTAGTTTATGTTCCCCTTTAGAGCCTGTCTGGGCACCAGTCACTTGGGTAATGAAAACCTTTATAGGAGAAAATTTATTTTTTCCCGAAGGTCTTGTCCCCACAGTCTCACTTTCTACACCATTGCCAGGCTTTCCAGAGGCTCTGTCAAAAGTGGCTGGGCCACTGCCCCATCCCGTAAGTCAGATTTGGCCCTAGTTGCAGCAGTTCCTGCCAAGGTGTGGCATGTGTAGGGTTTGGATGTGGGTTAGTGTGCCCCCAAAGGCTCAGGTATTGGGAGCCGGGTCCCCAGGTGGCAGCACTGGGGGCAATGGAACCTTTGAGAGGTGGGGCCTTAAAGAAAGCCCTTGGCCACTCGGGGGCCTGCCCTTGAAAGTGAGCAAGGTATTTCTCGTGAGACCTGCGTGAGTTCCTGTGGCAGGCTTGGCATAAAGCTTGACACTGGCAGCACACAATCTCTCCCGGACTTTCTGTCTGGAGATGCCACCACTTCTTCCCACACATGCTCCTGTCATTGCCATCTGCTGTCCTGTGGCATGGCCGAGAGGGCCCTCACCAGAACTGAGCCAGCGGGTTGCCATGGCCTTGGATTTCCCAAGCTGTAAGCTGAATGAGCCTTTATTTATAAAGTTAGCCTGCCTCAGGAAAACAAGAACCAGACGAACAAGTTGTGAAAGTTAATAAGGAGCGCATAGACAACGCACCAATTCCAATGCCAGTTATATCTTTGGCGATGGGAACCATATAAAGGAGATTTATAAGGACTCCAAGGACCCACTCATTATGATTTGGGCAAAGGTGGTGGTGACCAAGGGCCCAAAACCTGGTAGTGTTTTCTGCTTTCATCTTATTTTACATTTGTTTGGGCCATGGGACCCCAGTCATGGTATCTAAAAGGCTCAAGAAGGGCAATTTTCCCATCTAACTCCACATTGAACTCTAACCTTGGGGCCTCTGTAACACCTGAGGATATGGTCTTAATACTTATTTTTT
>PVKS010033062.1:0-22044 GCA_004027875.1 Aplodontia rufa
AGGAGGAGGATGGAGGAGGATGGAGGAGGAGGAGGGGGATGGATGGGAGGAGGGATGGAAGATGTTGAAGGGTGATAGAGGATGGATGGAGGAGGATGGGGAGGATGGAAGATGATTGATGGTGAACGGACAGATCTTCTATGTGGGAATGGGGTGGGAGTCGGGAGTTTAGAAAAGGGAAGAGACTGTCCCCACTCTGTGCCCTTCTGATACCCGCAGCCCCACCCCAGGGAAGGTTGGGCTGGGGCCTGGAGGGGCTGAGCAGGGGTGAGGCGGGAGCTGAGCTTGCCCTCCCCTCCTTGCATTGACAAGGGAGCCAAGTTCCCAGCTGAGGCTTCTTCCAGACCCTGGGGACCAGGAGGCTGGTGGGGCTCCCTCTTCCACTCCCAAATTCTGGGAGCACCTGCCTGATCCCACCCGCTGGAAGCCCCGGGCAAGCGAGAGCCCAGGTGGGAGAGGATGTGCAACCTCCAGGCAGAGACCCGAGCAGAGGATTCCTTTCCTTCCTGGAGTCACAGCCACCCAAGGTGGCACAGCTGGGACGAGCCCAGGGAATCGCCTTCCACCCCAGAGCCCCGGAGCAGCTGCTGCCTCCCGCTGCCCTGGAATTCCTGCCCCTCTGGTGGCTCCTGGGCTTCCTCTTTGGGGCAGCCCCTGGCGGGGGTGTCCCACCCACGACCCCTGGGCACAGTGCCCAAGCCCTCAAGGGGACCTCTCCTCCCAGGGGTGGGGCCCAGCCTCCTCCCCCTTCCCGCGGTAACCAGGGCTGTGGGGCTGGGGTGGGGGAAGGAAGACTCCAGCACCCTTGCCCACCCCAGGCCCCAGCTTCCCCGCATTTGTTTATTTACCTTGGAAAAGGCCCCGCAGCCCAGGCAGGAAATGGGCCAATTCCAGGAGGCTGGGCCGAGGAACAAGGAGCCACATTGTGCTCCCCGCCCTGGGCCTGCGGCAGGAGCCGGGATGGGGGGCTGCGTGGGGCCTGGCAGGAAGGAGGCTGGGCCAGGGCCGCACGCTCCCAGCCAGCCAGGGGCTGCTGCTCCCATCCCTGCACCACCCGGGATGGACAGAGGCCCGGCAAGGCGCGAGGCAGGAGGCCGGGTGGGGCTGGCTCCGACCTGCAGACCCCGCCACGGCCACGCGCGGAGGATCCCCTTGTGGGCGGACCCCACCGCTCAGCCTCCCTCCCGGGTCCCAGCTCCTGCCGGGCTGGTCAGTGCTGTGGTCAGCGCTGTGGTCAGCGCTTGACGTCACCTTGCGGGCAGCTGGGGAGGAGCCGGCCTGCTGTCCACGTGGGCTGATCACTCATTCATTCAGCACAAGGGCCCCCGCCTGGGGCCACCCCCTCACACGCCACCCCCCACTGCCCACTTAAGGCAAAACCTTCTCTGTCCTTCGCCCCTCTGTGCCCAGGGCGTCAAAGGCGGCTCTGATGATGTCGTCCTCCAAAGATCTCCAAAGACTTCCTGGTGCCCCTGACCCCTTCTCCCTGCGACCTTCCTGCCTCTCAAGGCCCAGCCAGGAGCACTGAGCTGCTCTGTCCCCTCCCCCGGGACGCAAGAGGGGCGGGGTCAGAGGCAGGGGACTCCTCCCACCCGGCGCTGAGGGAGGCTCCTCCAGACAGGCCGGGCGGAGATGTGCACAGCCCCCCTGGTCCTTGCCATCACCCCCTCCCCACTGAGGGTCCCGCCATTCACCACGGTCCCTGCCTCCCCTTCCTGCAAGCCAAGGTCATGTAGGTTGTATCTGATGTCCCTGACCATCAGCTGCGCTGGCCGGGACCTGATCTGTCTTCTCTGTGTCCCCAGAGGTATGTCATAGTAGGTGCTCAGCAAACGGAGGACCTGAAGTCAAAAAACAGCTGAGGCAGCTCCTGACCGGCTCAACCCCATGGATAGTCTGAGTCCCCAGACCCATCTGTGACTTCAGTAAACTCATCTCCAACTCTAACAGGATTATTTTTGGAGCCAACATTCAACTAGAAGAAAAAAAATGAGGAAGAGTCAAGGTCATGATCAAAATAAAGAACAAAGACAGGGCCAGGTGTGGTGGCATAGGCCTGTAATCCAGGACACTCAGGAGGCTGAGGTAGGAGGATCGCAAGTAGGAGGCCAGCCTCGGCAACTTAGTGAGACTCCTGTCTCAAAATAACAAAAGGGCTGGGGATGTGATTCAGTGGCTGAGCACCTCTGGGTTCAATCCCCAAAACCAAACCAAACAAAAACAACCAACAAATGGTAGAGCAGTAGCATAGAGTGGAGGCCCGGGGAGCGCAGGGGAGGAGGAAGCTCTGGGGCTGAAGCGGAGCGGATCTATCCGCGCATGCTTGATTGTGTCGGGAGGAAGCGCGCTGTTATGTACAACCATAACGCATTAATAAAAGCACGAGAAAGAAAGTTCTCAGTAGCCTCGTTCCAACGGAGGACCAACCGGTGTGCCTCAGCAGAATGCATAAACTGTCCTGTGTCCCCTCAGTGCAGTGCCGCTCAGCACTGAGAAGGGACCGCACGGGCAGCAGAGGAAGGAGTCAGGGAGCCAAAGGAACAGGGACCAGAGCCAGAGTCGGCTCCTGGGATTCCGTTTCTGTGGCTCAGGAGCTGCACAGCCGGCTGGGGCAGCCGCGGGGAGATGGCGGGGACTCTGCGCGTCAGAGGGGCACAGAGACCCTTCTGGGGTGCCGGGGCGCTCAACCTTGGCCTGGGGGCGTCCTTCCAGGGGCCACTGTGCTGATTCCCCGGCTGAGCACCTGACTTGGAGAAAGAAAAGGCTCCTTGCCACCTTATCTTCACCTACAGAGCTGACCCTGGCTGGAGCCGTGGCGCAGCAGTTAGGTTCTGGGTTCGAACCCCAGCACCACCCACAAACACTGTCGAGCGAGCAACGAGAGCCACGTGAAAAACTAAATAAAATTGATTCTCTCTCCCACTCTCTCTCTTTTCCATCTGGCCTTTGTTTCTCTGACCCTTAGTTGTGTACATGGTGCTGGGGTTTGAACCTGGGTCCTTGTGCATGCCAGGCAAGCGCTCCAACTGCTCCAACTCCAACTCCAGCCCCCACCAATGCAGTCCTAAAATTTAATTTCTAAAATTTGAATGGAAGAAGGGGCCCAGAAGTACTTACAATCCGTGCAAGTCAAATGCAACTTCAAATAACACCTTGAGGCAGGAGCTGACCTAAGAGCCCTGGGGAGACACTGAATGGAGAATGTGTGTGCATGTGAGAGACAGAGAAAAAGAGACAGAGGGTCAGAGAGATGCAGAAGGGTGATGGGAAGGAGGAAGAGCTGGGCGAATGAACTGTAATCTTGATGTCCTGCTCCTGAGTCTCACCCCACTTGGCACCTGAATGTCATTGATCCCTTCATAACCCCGAAACCAGCTGAGAAACAAAAGCACAGAGAGGTTTGGTAAATGTCTGAGATGACACAGCTGTGGGGCCTGATTTGAATCCAAGCCACTGACTCCTGAAGCTGCTCTTGACTGTTTGTGTCTCAGGGCCTGAGTGCCCCAAAGGGATGCCTGAGACTCATGCTGTGTGGGTCACTGAGGGATGGTGCCAGAAGTCACAGAACCCAGATGGGGCTTGGGCAAGGGGCTGCTGTCCTTCGTGTGGCCCAACTGCCCCCTTGCCAGAAGCTGTAGGGGCCAAGATGAGGGCCGTGTTCCTGCCTGTGCAGCCCTCTGTGCCAGAGACCTGCGGCCCAGCCGTGGAGCAGGAAAGCAAGCGGCCCTGTCCACAGAAGGAGCAAGAATCAGCTGAGGAGAAGCAGGCAGGGCTCCCCCTTCCGGGTTCCCAGGACTCAGTTTCTTCATCTGTGAAATGGGGGCAAGCGGGTCAGGCAGGTAGCATGCGTGTGGACCTGGCTTCCATCCCCAGCACAAGAAAGGAAAGAAAAAAAGGGAGGGAGAGAAAGGAAGAAGGAAAAAGAAATGGAGGCCAAGGAGGTCCTGGGTGTGAGAAGGTCGTGCAGGGCACAGAGACGGTTGAATTCAGAAGAAGGCTGAGGCAGGAGGATCACAAATTCAAGGCCAGCCTCAGCAATTTAGCAAGGCCCTAAGCAACTTAGCAAGACCCTGTTTCAAAATTTAAAAAAAGTGCTGGGGATGAGGCTCAGTGGTAGAGCACCCCTGGGTTCAGTCCGTAGTACTAGAGAGGGGATAAAAAAAATAGCTGGGAAGGACCAAGAGAGGAAGCAGAGGCTAAGCTGAAAATTCTAGGGCACCTTGCAAGGTGCTGGGCCTGGGCTGTGTGCCCCACCCCGGGCCTGCCACTGGCCACCCTGGCCGCAGCTTGGGGTTCTGCAGGGGTACTCGGCTCCCTTCACACGCAACAGAGGACGAACCAGCAGGAAAAGGGACAAAGAGCGATGCAAGAGGGAGGAGGGAGACCAGGAGCAGGGGACAAGGTGATGACCCCTGAACCCCAGTGAGTGCCCCCACTCTGGCTTCCAGAGGTCGGCCACGGACTGAGCCTGTGCTAGAGACAGTAATGAATCAGCCCAGTCCCCAGCCTGCAGGGGGCTGGGAGGTAGGGAGGTGACGCAGCGTCAGGGAATCCTGAGACCTTGTGAAAAATGCCACAGTGACAGGGGCTCCAAGCCAAGCGGCGAGTGCCCTGGAGGAGGCGATGGCCACAAGGATCCCTGAAGCTCAAGTTGACCCAAATCAAGGAGGACACTGGGAAGGGCACCCCTGGGTGTGTGGCCGGCTGCAGAGGCCCTCAGCCAGAGTCAGGCGGCGTTGGGTCCTGGCACTCTGTCAGGGGGCGGTGAGAGGAGCTAGAAGGCACCGACAGCACTGTAGAGGCTGCGGGCTCCCCGGCCTCCCCAGTGCGCAGCCTCCCCTCCCTGCCGCAGGCTTCCCCTGCGGTGGCAGGGGGTCCTTGCTTTTGCCTCCTGACTGTGGCCGGCAGCAGGGCTCCCCGGGGCAGACGTGGAAACAGGCCTGCCTCTGTGGCTCCTTGTGGGCCCACGTCATGGTTTTCTGCGGCTGCAAGGGAGCATCACACGCTGGGTAATTTGTAAAGCACGGTGGTTTATTTGGTCTGGAGATGAAGAAATTCGGGAGCTCAGTGCTGGCCTCCGGAGAGGGCCTCTCCCTGTGTTCCATGGGGCAAGCGGCTAATGCCCTATAGGGGACCCAGCTTGTGACTCTATTCACACCACTACCGAAGGCCACACCTCCACATGCCTTCAGCTCCTGAGCCCTTGAAGGACCACAACAGCCGTAAGCAGCAGGGGTGGCTGTGGTGGGGGACAGAGCGGGGGCTGCCAATGAGAGGGTCCCACTGCTCAGCCTGGCCCCCCTGGCCGTATCACTGGGGCGAGGCGAGGTCATGGCCAAGGCTCCTGCCACACCGAGGAGGCCGGCCGGAGGAGGGAGGCTGTGTGCTGGGGGTGACAGCCAGGCCCACAGCTTTCCAGTCGCTGCACGGCTAAAGGTCACCTGCCCACATATGACGCCCGCCTTGGGCTTCTGCCTTGCACCTTGGGCCACATCTGCTGCAGCCACTACGCAGGGATTGAGGTGACTGAGTGGGGCAGAGAATGACCCAGAACTCATGGGGACCCTGCAGCCTCCACTGGCAGGGGCCAGGCTCAGGTGAGGGCCCAGGTGAGGGCCCGGGAGGCAGGTGGCTCTTCCTGAAGAGAGCCTGGGCCACACCCAGAGTCCCACCCGGGTGGGGGCAGCCGCAGCCTCTGAGAGGTGGGCAGCTGCGGCCGGGCTGGGCGCGGCAGAGGGCGGCAGGGCCTCTTTCCGCCCCAGCAGCTGAGGTTTTTTTCCTCCTCAGCCGCTGCTGAGTTTCCCTTCCCTTTGGATAAATAGGCAGCGGGCTCCAACGTCAACGAAACGGGAGCTCGCGGGCTCACAAAGCGGCTTTCAGCTGCGCGGTGCCTCCGCCTGTCCCTTGGCCTTCGCTTGCCCTTCCCAGTAGCACCTCCAGTCCTCTCCTGGTCCTGCCTGCCCCCAGCAGGGCGTCTGTTTGCCCTTTGCTCTGTGTGCTGAGGAGAGCAGTCCTCTAGAACCTTCTATGACTCCCCATTGCCCCAGGGATAAACCCCAATGTGCTGCGGGGCCTGGCCTGGGACACCCTTCCCTCTCTGTCACTGGCTCCTGGGGACTTAGCTTCACCTTCTCCGACGCTGGCTTGTGATAGACAGCGGCTGAGACCGCAGCAGTCAGATTCTGTCCCTGACTCCAGCAGAGCCCAAGAGCTGCGTGTCCATCTGGGGTCCCCTGCACCCGGCCTGGTGTGTGCTGCGAACCACAGGGGACACGAGGAACCCTTGCCTGCCGCAGTTGAGTGCTCAGTTGAAGCCTGCTATTAAAAATGCACACAAAAGCATCCACGTGCCAGCTCATCTGTATAGTGACAGAGTTCACTACAGGGTCGAGGACGGAGAAAAAATTGGGGGGACGGGATGATGGATATACTCACTGCCTTAAAAAAGAATCCTGGGGCTCTGCCCCTTCCCCACTCTGGGGGAAGTCTGCTCTTTTCCCTATGCTTTACTTTCTATTATAAAATTCGTCTACTACACTTAAAAAAAAATATCCTGGGCCACCAGGCAAAGAGGCACGTGATGGTAATCTTAGCTACTCAGGAGGCTGAGACAGGAGGATTGCATGTTCAAGGCCAGTCTGGGAAACTCAGCAAGACCTCGTCTCAAAATTGAAACAAAAGGGCTGGGGATGTGGCTCAGTGGTAAAGAGCTTGCCTAGCGTGCACTGGGCCCTGGGTTCAAGCTCCAGTTGATTAGGGCTAAGTTGCTAAGGCTGGACTTGAACTTGTGATCCTCCTGCCTCAGCCTCCTGAGCTGCTGGGATTACAGGCCTGCGCCACCACGCCTGGGGTCAGTTATTGGCATTTTAAACAGTTATTACTTATTAGCAGTTTAGTATGCAATAAGATATTTGCATTGTAACTGGAAGGTATAAATGATCTGGATCCAGCGTGGTGATGATTTCACAGTGTCGGAACTTATCAAACTGGACACTTCAGATGCAGCCGTTTATCATGTAACGTCATCAACGACCCTCGATGACGCTTTAGAAGAGTCCACATCCCCCTGCCCTGCAGCGCGAGTTCTCAGGCTCAATGCTGTGGAAACAAAAGCTCAAGTAAATTTAGGTGTCAGCAAAATTTCTGTGAAGGGACAGCTTCGGCAAAGAGAGTACATGACTCTATCAAAATGACTCATCTCCACCACTCCAGCTTTGAAGCCACCATAGACCACAGCAATGAGTGTGCCTGTGTTCCAATAAAGCTTTATTTACAAATTCATCCGGAGGGCCAGCTTTGGCCACAGCTTGCTCACCCTGAACACAGACGCCTGTGTCCCTGTAACTGTGTGTGAGATATGGGTCATGTCAGGAACAACCTAAATGTCCATCCACAGGGGAGTAGCTGAAAAATCAATAAAAGAGCCTCACCGTGGAAATCAAAGTGGTTAATAGAAACATGAGCTGCCCCTGGGTGCGGTGGCGCGTGCCTGTAGTCCCAGCAGCTTGGGAGGCTGAGGCAGGAGGATCACATGTTCAAAGTCAGTCTCAGCAACTTAGCGAGGCCCTAAGCGACTTAGCGAGATCCTGTCTTGAAATAAAAAATAAAATAAAAACTTTGGGGATGTAGCTCAGTGGTTAAGCACCGCTGGGTTCAAAACCCTGGAACAAAGTAATAAATAAATAAACAAACAAAACTCATGAGTTGTATCCTTGTGTGGAGAGACATACATGAGAGGGTTTTTTTTCCCAAATATTTTGTTATGAAAAAAATTTTTAAGAGAGAAGGATAATCAGAGAGAGAGACAAACAGACAATCAATTTTTACTGAGTTTTTCACGTGGCTTTCGTTGCTCTGACACTCAGTTGCGTACCTGGTGCTGGGGTTTGAACCCGCGTCCTCGCACATGCCACACAAGCGCTCCAACCGCTGAGCCACCGCTGCAGCCCCTCCATGGTTGGATTTTAGGGGTGGAAACTGAGGTGCGATGTGTCCAGGACGAATTCCATTTTAGAAAAGGCTGCACTCCTTGCATTTGTGTCCATAAAGTTTAGGGACAAGTATCAAAAGGGACAGCTGAAGTCCACGCTGCCTACCTCAGGGGGAGGACTAACGGAGGCAGAGGCGATGCTCCCATTTCTTTGCACACAGCTAGTGCTGAGTTGCTTGTGGAAATTGTCAAAGCCCAAACAAGGAATCTTTAAAATATTTCTTTAGAAAGAATGGATTGGAGGGGGCTGGAGCGGTGGCTCAGCGGTTATGGCGCTTGCCCAGCGAGCGCAAGTTCACGGGTTCAAACCCCAGCACCACGTACACAACTAAGTGTTGGAGCAACGAAAGCCACGTGAAAAACCCAATAAAAATCGATTCTCTCTGTCTCTCTCTGTCCTTCTCTCTTAAAAAGGAGAAAAAAAAAGAAAGGAAGGAAGGGGGAAGGAGGGAGGGAAGGAGAGAAGGAGGGAAGGAGGGAAGGAGGGAGGGAAGGAAGGAGAGAGGGAAGGAAGGAAGGAAACATCTTATCCAATCCTTTACATCGCCTTAAAGAGGAACTGAGTCAGAACTGAGCCTGCAGCTGCAGAGGGGGGCACACTGCCTGGGTCCCCGAGTGCCCTGGCATGTGTGTGTGCATGCCAGTGACTTCTCTACACTCAGGTTCCCGCTGGCCCCGGGGCACTGCTGAGCCAGGCACCTGCAGGTTCCTCCAGCAGCCTCTTCTGAGGGGTGACTCAGGCCCTGAGGAGATGCTCGATAGTCCCCGGCTTATCCACATGCACCCGCTGCCCCAGTCAGAGCCTGCGCAGCCCCATTGCCCCCAGTATTCAGCTGCTCCAGAAGGTCCATGCCCCGCCCGTCTTGCCCATCTGTCTACTTGTGGTGGAACCCAGGGCCTTGGGCACACTAGGCAAGGACTTCTCCCCTGAGCCGCCCCCAGCGACATTCCTTCCCACACAGCCGACTGTATGGGAGCCTGGCCCGGGCTGGGGGCCAAGGGGACACAGGCACAGCCCAGCCTCAACCTCCAGAGGCGCATGGGGCACAGGTACAGATACCACGTGGTGGATGCAGGGCCAGCAGAGGGGCAGGGGTCCTGGAGGAGGCTCCATCAGAGCTGAGCTGGTGACCAGAGGGCAGGGGAGGGAAAGGGGACCCCTGAGGGAGTGGCACATGTCCAATGGGGAACGAGTGGTGGCCACAGTCCGGGAAGATGTGGTAAGGTGTGGGGGCAGGGAACCAGGGCTGGGAGCACAGTTAGAAGGCTGTCCCCTTCCCCAGCTAAGGCCCCCAGGAATTGAGGCATCTCCCAGGGAGGAGGGGCTGGGCCGGGCACTGTCCCCACCTCGCCCATCTCAGGCCCCTCTGCCCAGGGGAGCAGGGGTGCGATGGGGTTGATGGTGACCTCCCTCCTCCTGTCCCCCGCCCCAGTCCTCCACATAGTCTCCCTTTCAGAGAGCGCCTTGGGTATTGTTCCGATTTTGTAAAGAGGGGAATCAAGTGACAAAGCCCGGTGGGTGGGCAAGCGGCCCAAGAGGCCTCTTCTCTCCCGGGCAGCATCTGCATGGGGGCGGGGCTGTCCCACCCCCCCACCTCTGGCTTCCCAGGAGCTGGCTGTTGCCATGGTCACAGGCCTGGCATCCCACAGCCTCTGGGACGCCCTCCCCACCATGGCTGCCAGAGGAAGGGCCCCCAACTCTTCCCCACCCAGGGGCACAGAAAATGTGGCCTCCCAATCTGGCTGCCAGCAGAGGGCCAGCTCCAGAGCCCCCCACTCCGTGGCAGTGGACAGGGCCGGTGGCTCAAAGAGCAGAGCTGGACTTGACTTTGCTGTCCATGCTTCCTGGCCTCTTTGGGCCGGTTATAGAGGGACAGAACATGTCCCCACCTCCCTTGCATGGCCACTGGTATCAGGGCCGAGGCAGGGCTCACAGTGCACTGGGACCAGGGGCTGGGCAAGGACCCTGGGGCCCAGGGTGGAGCTGCAGGCCTGTCCAGAAGAGATGGGGTGCCCCTAGGTGATGCTTGAATCTGCTATGCGGGACAGGAGAGGAGAGGGGACACCCCCCCCCCGAGGGCTGCAGCAGGGTGTAGGACCAATGACAAGGCAAAGGGGCTGTCAGGAGGGCTTTTGACATCATGTCACCCTGTCCAGTGCGGAGCTGGTGCTGACATTTTTTTTTTTTTCAAAAGGACCATGCTCCTTCCTTCCTCCCTTCCCTTGAATCAGCCCCTCCATGGGTGCCTGATCTCTCTTGTCCTCTGGGAGAGTGAGGGGCTGGGTGCGTGCCAGTGACAGCATATGCTTTCCTTTGTCCCTTCCAGGCTGAGGGGAGCTGAGCACTAATGACAGGCATGCGTGGGAAATGACAGCCCCATTTTCTCACTCACATTGCCACTGCTGTCCTGAGCCCTTCCCAAGCTCCCAACCCGTGCCAGACTCTGCAACAGTCAGGTTTTGGCTGAGTACAGGTGGACAGGTGCCCTTGCTCTGCTGGTGGTAACTGGCCACCTCCTGCAGGGAAAAAGCCTGAATGTCAACCCTGGCCTTAGGAGCGTCATAATCCCGAGTAAAAACCTTGAATTTTCTGAACTTGAGCTTTTTATCTGCAAAATGGAAACAAGATTCCCCTATAAGACAGTAATGAGTGTTAAAAAGGAACTGTAAAATGCCTAGTCCAGGGCCTGCTCAGCTCACAGTAGGTCCCTGGTCAGTCACCCAGCCTCCCTGCCTCCCCAGGCCAAACAGTCCTTCATTCTCCAAGCATTCCTGAGCTGCTGGTAGGGAGCCTGGGCCTGCAATGAGACCTCATATGGAATCTTGTTGTTTGGGTACCGGGGATTGAACCCAAGGGTGCCACATCCCCAGCCCTTTTTATTTTTCGTTTTGAGACAGGGTCTGGCTGAGTTTCCCAGGCTGGCCTTGAACTTGTGATCTTCCTGCCAGAGCCAAGTCTTCCCACACGTGAAGGCCCTAGACAAGTTCTTCCCATACTGGGGCTGTAGGCAATGAGACCTTCGCGGGGAGAGTTTGGGCCGCAAGGGACGGCCTAATGGCAAAGGAAGGGTGGTGAACCAGCAGAAGACGACTTTGTCCGGAAGCTCCTCCGGCCCCCCCTAGGGCGCCCCAGTGCGGCTGAAACGCGGCGCCTTTAAAGCCCGGCGGGGCGTGTCCGGCCAGCGAGTCCCGCCCCTGGGCGTGTCCGTCCAGGGCCCCGCCCCTGGCTTGTAGCCGCGGCCCCGGGGAGACCGCGCCGGCTCTGGCTCGGCGGCGGCTCCAGTGGCAGCTGCGGTGGCGGCTCGGCGCCTCCTGTCCCTCGGGCGGTGGTTCGAGCGCTGCCCCGCGGCTCCTGGACACACGTGGGCGGCTCGGCTATGGCCCGCGCCCCGCGACGTGGCGGGCAGGCACGGGGGCGCGGGACGGCACGGCCCGAGTGAGCCGGGGCCGCGCTCGCGCTCTCGGCCCGGGCCGCCCGGGATGGCCGTGCCGCCGCTCCGCCGGGCGCTGCTGCTGTGGCAGCTGCTGGCGGCGGGCGGCGCGGCGCTGGAGATCGGCCGCTTCGACCCGGAGCGCGGGCGCGGGCCGGCGCCGTGCCAGGTGGTGGAGATCCCCATGTGCCGCGGCATCGGCTACAACCTGACCCGCATGCCCAACATGCTGGGCCACACGTCGCAGGGCGAGGCGGCCGCCGAGCTGGCCGAGTTCGCGCCGCTGGTGCAGTACGGCTGCCACAGCCACCTGCGCTTCTTCCTGTGCTCGCTCTACGCGCCCATGTGCACCGACCAGGTCTCGACGCCCATCCCCGCCTGCCGGCCCATGTGCGAGCAGGCGCGCCTGCGCTGCGCGCCCATCATGGAGCAGTTCAACTTCGGCTGGCCCGACTCGCTCGACTGCGCCCGGCTGCCCACGCGCAACGACCCGCACGCGCTGTGCATGGAGGCGCCCGAGAACGCCACGGCCGGCCCCGGCGAGCCGCACAAGGGCCTGGGCATGCTGCCGGTGGCGCCGCGGCCGGCGCGGCCCCCCGGCGACGCGGCCCCGGGCGCAGGCGGCACCTGCGAGAACCCCGAGAAGTTCCAGTACGTGGAGAAGAGCCGCTCGTGCGCGCCGCGCTGCGGGCCTGGCGTCGAGGTGTTCTGGTCCCGGCGCGACAAGGACTTCGCGCTGGTCTGGATGGCCGTGTGGTCGGCGCTGTGCTTCTTCTCCACCGCCTTCACCGTGCTCACCTTCCTGCTGGAGCCGCACCGCTTCCAGTACCCGGAGCGCCCCATCATCTTCCTCTCCATGTGCTACAACGTCTACTCCCTCGCCTTCCTCATCCGCACCGTGGCGGGCGCACAGAGCGTGGCCTGCGACCAGGAGGCGGGCGCGCTGTACGTGATCCAGGAGGGCCTGGAGAACACGGGCTGCACCCTCGTCTTCCTGCTGCTCTACTACTTCGGAATGGCCAGCTCGCTGTGGTGGGTGGTCCTGACGCTCACCTGGTTCCTGGCAGCTGGCAAGAAGTGGGGCCACGAGGCCATCGAGGCCCACGGCAGCTACTTCCACATGGCTGCCTGGGGCCTGCCGGCGCTCAAGACCATCGTGGTCCTGACGCTGCGCAAGGTGGCCGGCGATGAGCTGACCGGGCTGTGCTACGTGGCCAGCATGGATGCAGCAGCGCTCACGGGCTTCGTGCTGGTGCCCCTGTCCTGCTACCTGGTGCTTGGCACCAGCTTCCTCCTGACCGGCTTTGTGGCCCTCTTCCACATCCGCAAGATCATGAAGACCGGCGGCACCAACACGGAGAAGCTGGAGAAGCTCATGGTCAAGATCGGGGTCTTCTCCATCCTCTACACAGTGCCTGCCACCTGCGTCATTGTCTGCTACGGCTACGAGCGCCTCAACCTGGACTTCTGGCGCCTTCGCGCCGCGGAGCAGCCTTGCACAGCAACTGCTGTACCAGGAGGCCGGAGGGACTGCTCCCTGCCAGGGGGCTCTGTGCCCACTGTGGCTGTCTTTATGCTCAAAATCTTCATGTCCCTAGTGGTGGGCATCACCAGCGGTGTCTGGGTATGGAGCTCAAAGACGTTCCAGACCTGGCAGAGCCTGTGCCATCGCAAGATGGCAGCTGGCCGCGCACGGGCCAAGGCCTGTCGAGCCCCTGGGGGCTATGTCCGTGGCACCCACTGTCACTATAAAGCCCCCACGGTGGTCTTGCACATGACTAAGACGGACCCCTCTCTGGAGAACCCGACACACCTCTAGTGACGCAGGCCTGCTCCGGGTGGCGGCTGCCCCCTCCTTGTCCTCCCCTCCCTCCAAGAGACAGCTGACTAGTAGCTGCCCAGCTGTCAAGGTCAGGCAAGTGAGTCCGAGGGGGCTGAGGACCAGTGTGGGGAACAGTGAGACCCACACCCCTACCCCCGGCTCGTGGGCTGTAAGGGCCTGGTTGATCCCCAGAGGGCTGGAGGAGAGGTGGGGGAAGAGGGCCTGGTCCCGCAGGGAGTTTATTTAATGATGTAACTTATTGAGTTCTCTGGAAGCTGCAACTGGAATAAATCCCCGTGTGGCAGTGCCGAGTCCTCTCTGAGCCGGAAGGGGAAGGTAGGAGGCTCATGGGGGAGGGCTCGTCCCCAGACCCCTGCTCTGGCTCCGTGTCAGGAGGAAGTTCCCCGTGGAACAGCTGCGTGTGTTCATGTTCAGCCCCGCCTCCCTCTGAGTGCCAGGCCTGCGAAGTGGGACTGGGATGCCTGCCAGGACCCTCAGGAAATCCCCGGGGGTGACGGGGCCCTCGGGCCCTGGGGTGTCTGGCCTGCTTGAGGCCATGGTTAAGTCTTCCCTTTCTCACACTTTGCGTTCCTTATTTGTGTGGAAGAGGGCTTCAGCCTGTCTCCAACTTGTCTCAAAGGTCCCCTCCCAGGCCGAGGTTGGAAGACGATTATTCTCATTGCCAGTGAAGGGGGCTGGCCTATCTGCCTCCCTCCTTGGGGTGCTGGTCAAGGCACCCCTGTACCACACCCTCACGTCTCAGGGCTGAGAAGATGGGGTCAGATTGGCACTGGACACCTTGGTAGCGCAGACGTGGGCCTGGACATGGGAAGCCCTTGAGCTTGGCTGGGATTGGCGGCTGAGTGGAGCAGGTCCAGGGTGTGCCCAGCTTCACAAAGGAGCAGCTTGCATACTTGTGTCGAGAGGTGGAGAAAGGTACTGCGCATGTCTGCGCCGGGACAGCTCAGGGCTGCTGGGACATAGCTGTGTGGCCACCCAAGACCCCCATCAAGTTGGGGCCAGAACTCAAGAGTTCCATCCTGGACTCTGCCTGGGACGCTGAGTGAGGGTCTTGGTTACTGTCCTTGAGAAGTCCACCTGGAGGCAGCATTGAGGGTCAGGGCGAGGAGCTGCCCAGGGCCCAGGCTGGGCAGGGGCACCATCAGTAGGACAGAGCCCCTATTGCAGGGCCTCTCGGGCCTGAGCTTTCCCCAGCACCACAGGGGCAAGAAAGAAATCTTAGGGATCGATCAGGTTGGGTCAAGGTCTCAGGTCCTGTGCTTTGTGGGGTCGGGGCTCATCCCTTACCACAGGGAGTAGTACAGCCCTCAGGGTATGCCCTTGAATGTCCTTCCCACGGCACACGAAGTCTGTCTTTGACCAACGCCAGGTGACCCTAATTCCTTGTAACTGCCCACACGTGGTCCTTTGGGAGGCAGCACCAGCTTCCTGGAGGGAACGAGCCCACGCTGTGGGTGGGAGCGGGCTCCAGGCAATTCACAGGGACCGTGAGATGCTAAGGGGGGATACACGGGCAGGAAAGAAGCGCAAGCAGCAACGGGTGAGCATCGAAAGGGCACGGAAGCACCCCTCTTGCTTGCCAGGCAGTGGACAGGAATGGCTGGCTCTTGGCTGTGCCTGCTCAGCTCATAGCCTCTGCCTGCTTCCAGGGCAAGAGGGAGGGCAGGAGCGGGGGCTTCAGGGCGCAGCAGAGCGGCTGGGAGGGCAGGTTCGGGACTGGGATGGTGCGCCGATGGCCAGCACCTGAGAGGAGGGCACGCCCTGTCGGCGAGGCCTCAGCCCTGGGAGCCACTGTGGAAGGGAGGAGGAAGCAGGGGTGCTGCCTCCCCGGATCCTCCCCTCCCAGTGCTCCGTGTGACTGCTTCACTGGCTGCACATCGCGGCTCAGCGGTCTGAAGCTGCCCTAAGAGCTGACCTCCAGAGCCTCTGACTTTTCTACACCATGGAGTTCTGGGGAACTGCAGGGTGTCTAACTCTTAGGGAGGGTTCTGTCCAGACACTGGGAAAAATGGGTGAGGGAGAAGACCTCCCCCAACTGGATCTCCCCCACCCCAAAAGAACATTCCAGAGCCAGGCGAAACCGCGCGGAAAGCAACACCTGTTGGCACACGCACCAGGGCCCTTTGGGTCCTTGCTCTGCAAGCTGTGCCCAGGGGTCTGAGCTCCTGCATGGCGAGGGCCTCTGGAACAAATCTCAGCCCCGAATTTGAGATCTCAGGACCAGGGGCCGTGTTCAACCCCATCTGCACCCGCCAGCTGGAGGAGCCCCTAGGCAGGGTCTGAGGACGAGGGGGGTCTCAGGTGACTCCCAGAAGTCGAGGTTCAGACCTCTGTCCTTGGGATTAAAGCTCTCTTGTCTATTTGCACTGAAGTGGCTTCCCTCAGGATCACAGCCCTGGGGAAGGAGCAGACAGGAGGGTGCTGGGACACCGTGCATGCGGGGCCAGGATACAGACCTGGAGGGACGACGGCGACAGCCCCACAGGTGCGGCCGTGTGTGCCTAGAAACCCACCCAAGAACAGCACCTCACCAGCCGGGCTGGAAGCCGAGTACCGCGCTTAGTGAACGGTCAGCGTGCCAGCTGGTGGGGTCCAAACTGCCCCAGGGCCAAGTCCACCTCCTCCCAGAGGGAAGGGCGTCCCTGAGCTCAGTGCAGGCGACTGGAAGCCCAAGTTCGCAAGGCCTGAGGTGGCAGAACCCGCAGCCAGGGCTCCAGCCTCTCCGCACCCTTCCAGGTATATGACTGCCCTTCTGCTGTGCCCAGCTGAGGTGGTCAGGAGCTGGCACTGGCACTTCTCGGTGAAAAGCATCATGGCGGTGGCTCAGCAGCTGCCCAGCAGCAACCTACTCCAATCAGCCACGATGACTTAACAAATGCAGCCACGTGGTGGCCATCTATGGATGGCTAAGATGTTCCTGGAAAAGAAAATGTTTAAAAATATTCACAGGAATTTCCCCAAAAGAAAGGACCACACAAATACCCATAGTTAATTTAAGCCTTAAAAAATATTTTACCCCTATAACTAGTTTCTGTTGAAATTTGGGGAGCTGGGCAGAGACAAGGCCAGGCTCTGCCCACCTCGGTGCATCAGGAAGGTCTCCTGAGCACAGCGATGCAGCGGCCGGGCGACCTGGAGCCAAGCTAGGGGTGCGTTGGCCCCCAAGCCGAACCTTCTCAGGCAGCAGGCTCCAGGTGAACTAGAAAGCAGCTTCCAGGGCTAGACTACCAGTCACACCGAAGAGCACAAAGAAAGAGCCACCAGAATTGTTTCTTCTTTATAAACACAAGTACATAATGTTTATTTGAAATTCCAATTTATTACAAGTTCACCCTTGGAAGGGTCCCTTCCTCCTTAGAGACAACTTAAAAAACAACCAACAATTCAGGTGTCACTGCAGTGGGAACACAGGATTCTCACTATAACAAGAACAGACTGGATCTAGGACAAGAAGCAGGGGCAAGGGCGGCGATGCACGCATCTTGTTGGAGTCAGTGCTTACTCCACGCCTGTGGGAGAAGGGGCGGAAAACCTACCCACCAGCCACTGGCGCCAAGTCCCAGAGCCCCTGCAGGGGAGGGGGGCGCTGGGACCACACCTGGGAGTGTCATGGCAGGAGGCTTATTCTCAGTCCTAGGAGTGGCAGTCCCCTTGGTGGGCTTCTTTTCTTTCAAACAGATACAGAAGAGCTGAGATGCTCACATGTTCCAGATTCAGAGTTGATAGAAAAAAACAAACAAACAAACAACCCTGTCTTGTACTTTTATCAAAATCTGTCATAAAAGGGAAAGAGACTACAAACTTTTGCCTAAATATAAGGACTAGGCTAGCCTGGCTGCAGAAGTGCTCTCTGAGCTTCCCCCGCCTCTGCCCCACGGAAGCTGACCACTGACATGCACGGTTTGCAGGAGCTCCGAGTCTGAGGCCAGAGTGGGCATGGGAGGAGGCAGATGTGGACGAGGAGGCAGAAAGAGCCGCCATGGGAGGCGGGGGTCCCCTGACTACCACCAGATCCCACTGCTTGCCCGGACCAGTCTCCAACCCAGCTTCTCCGAAGGAGAGTGGCTGGGCTGAGGGAGGAGAGGGGGCGTAAAGCAAACACGCCATCATATAAATTGTACTGTACATGTGCCAAAGCGAGACAACAAATATTTTACAAGATGTTCTTTATACAATGTCACTGCTGAAACAAGCAACTTTTAATAACTAGAAAAGTCAATTAAAAAAAAATCAAACTTTCAATTCTTCCTGCTCTTCTGCTCCCTAAGAGCTTGTCTGGTGTGTGGGTGGGCTGGGCTCCAACACCCCTCTGGCCAGATCCATCAGAGTAGAGGTTATTCGCATGATCAGAAGCAGGACTCCAGTCTCTACGTGAAGTGCCTTAGTTTTCTGTTTTGTTTTGTTTGAGGCGGTGGGGTCGGGAAGTGGGGAGAAGGCTATCACAGAGAAGAGGAGGGGTGTTAAGGAAGGCTCCAGAAATGTCCCTTTACTCTGCTAAGACTAACCCAAAAGACCACAACTGCCTCATGATGCTGGTGAACACAATTCTGTATGGCACTCACTGATACCGTCACCTGAGAGGGAGGAGGAGGAAGAGACAGAGTACGGGGCTGAAAGAAACAAGACGGTGTATAAATACAGATTAAAAAGCAAAAAAAACAATACAGCCTCCCCCGTTAATGCTATTACTCTGCATCTTGCTAAGTAACGCTGGAACCCCTCACTGGAGACGGCAGAGGCTTGGCACTGCTGCCAACGTGGGAGGGACGGTAGGAAGGAAGGAAGGACAAAAGGAACTGGGCTCACAGGAGGAGCTGGACTCTTGGACTCCTCTAGGAAGCTCTCAGAAAGTGGGGTTAAGGGCCTCTTCTGCGCTTAGAACTTTGGGCAGAGACCACCTACCCGGCATTAGGTTCCCCAAGAGCTGTTCTTGAAGAAGGCCCGGTGGGGAGTTTGAGGATGGCACAGGCTTGGGGCGACGGGCGTTTCTGGACTCCCATGATTCTTTCCTTGCGAGCTCGTCTCCATCTTCCTCTCTTGCTTCCCCACTCCCCCGGGGCTGTCTCCCACTATCCCCTACCTCAGCTCCTGTACCAGGGCCCCACCTCTCTACTTCTTCTGCCTTCGTCCCCTGGACTGTCCAACAGGCTCTGGATCACTGTCCCCTTCTTCGTCAGCAAGCCGATCGGGAAACTTCTTGCGTTTCCGGCGGACGTAGGGGTGGCCAGGAAGGTGCTTGTGCAGCAGAGCCATCAGACACTGTTCTGTCTTGGCCGTGCAGGCGAGCACGTGGCTGCCGCGGCAGTTGTAGACCTCGGCATTGGTGAACACCTGCTTCATGTCAGCGAGGAACTCCTGCACAGAGCGGTAGCTCCCGCAAGAGCACTTGCTCTGCATTGTCTGAAAGTCCATGGGGTGGGTGATCACGTCATAGTAGTCCTCAGCCTCGTCTCGGGTCACAGGCTCTCTGTTGACAAGAATGCGACGGACTCAACCTCCAGGCCCAGAGTGCCCACGCCTGCGAGGGTCAGCCAGCTGCAGGCAGCATGAAGAGTGGCCACCGCCCACCCGGGCACCGATTTATTTCCCCTGCCTGCCACTGAGTGAGACATGACCTTTCCTTTCACCAAGTGAGACGCGACCTTTCCTTTCGAAAGGGACCGGGGCGGCCCCGAGGGTGCAGCTTACCTAAAGGGCCAGCTGAAGCGGTACTTGACGATCTTATGCAGGATCTCCTCGCACTTCTGCAGCTCCAGGCTTTGCCTCCGGGAGCTGCGCTTCGTCTGAAGCACCTAACGACGAGGAAAGAGTGTTAGGCAGCCCCAGGAGTAGGGCAGCAGGCAGGGCAGGAAATGTGCGAGACTGCTTACAAAACTAAGCACCGCAGGGTGGCGCAGGCAGGGGGATCTCGGGTTCAAAGCCGGCCTTAGCAACTGAGCAAGGCCCTAAGCAACTGTGAGACCCCGTCTCAAAATAGAAAATAAAAGGGGCTGGGGATGCAGCTCAGTTAACCATTTTCTTGCAGCAGGGACATCAAAATCATTCGACATTCAAGGTGGGTGGCACTCAGCCCAGGCGACAGGCTTCCTCCATCCATCTTTTCGCTGCTCCCTGGTGGACGGGGATCAAAGCAGCAGAGAGCAGGGCAGCAGCGGCTGCGTCAACGGCAGGGCTAACGGTCGGCTGGAGAGGGCCGCTGTCAACAGCACACGCGCAGGTGGACCTGGGATCATGGTGACGCCATGGATGGGTATAAACAAGCAACTGCAGCCAGCCAGCCCCTTACTGGACCTCCAGAAGCCCGTGAGGTGGTGGGGTGTCTCTGGCAAAGAACACAAGAGGTCCAGTTCCCTGCAGGACTTCTTTCACCAGGGCGCCGTGATGGGGGCCGGCCGAGGACAGAAAGGGTAGGTAGGGTCTCTCTTCCAGGCGGCGGGAACCAGTGGGGACTCTCAGCGGTAGGAGCCACAGCCCTGAAGGGGTGAGGGCTGGGCACACAGGAGGCTTTCTAATGCCCTTTCATCTTCCTAATGGCTTGCTCTATGCACCCAGCCTTGACATGGTCTGTCAAAACAAGCATGTTCTCAAGAGCTTCTTTCTGTTCTTCAAAGCTCAAGTGAGAGCTAAAACAAAAACCGCTAGAATGACGCTGGCCGCAGAGCAGAGGGGAGGGTAGTGTCCCTCCCATAACAACTGCGGCCAGAAGACCCAACAGCAAGCGAGGCTCCAACATTGCTGACATTCCCACAGGGAGCTCTGGCCCCTCAGGGCCCACCAGAGACACATGGACACTATTTTAAAACTCTTAACAAGCTGCAGGCTGCTTACTAACTGGAGGACAATATTTGGAAGCTATGGCAGGGGAATGCCAGACAGAGCTGCTCCTGGAGGGCCGGCTGCCAGAGGCCCACCCATCTGCCCCCTTAGACCCCCAAGCTCGGGAGGAGGGAGAGGAGCGGCGCCACCTGTTGCCTGGCCAACAATTCTGGAGGAGGGAACGAGCAGGAGGACTGGAAGGAAGATGACAAACCATTCTTACCAGCTCGTCCACCTCAGCGTCATCTACTGGCGGTGCCTTGGGCCGCGGCCTCCTGCTGGGGTGAGGCTTCTTGCTTGGCCTTCGGCCTGGCCTTGCTGCAGGGGGGATGATGCCCTGTTTTCCCCGGATGGTCTTTCGAGGCCTCACTGTAATGAAAATAAAGAATTCTGGGGCTGGAGCAGTGGCTCAGTGGTTGGAGTGCTTGCCTGGCACACACAAGAACCCGGGTTCAAAGCCCACACCACATATACAACTAAGTGTCAGAGAAACAAAGGCCAGATGAAAAATACATAAAATTGATTCTTAAAAAAAAAGAAAAGAAAAGAAAGAAAATAATTCAGAGCAATGGAGGAGAGAGAGCATGGCTGGGGGGTTGGGGTGAGACCACTCACACTGGCAGCGCAATGACCTCCTGCCATTACAGGCTGCTCGTGCTATTTTTCTATGGCCCTTTCAAATACGACGGCAGGAAGTAGTAGCAAGAGCAGATGAGAAATGCAGGTGAGAAATGCAGGCCTTTCCTCAATTTCAGAAAAGCCAGGTCCTCCTTTGTCCCAACTCTGCTCAGTTACTCCCAGGAACGAGGAGGCCTTGACTCAGGCAGCCTGGCTCTGCTAACCCCGCTCAACCTGAGTCTGAGCACAGAAGGCCCTGTCTCTTCATCCCCAGGCTTACCCTACACTCACCATCCAATCTCTTCAGAGAAAAGTGGACACAAATGAAGAGCCACAGTCTTCCCCTCTGAATCCCATCAGGGCTAGCTCCAGTCCTGTTCTCTTGCATCTGACAACCACGGACAGTGGGCTAGTCAGAGCCCTGCCTAGCCTGCGTGCGCACAGGCAAGCCAGGTCCTCAGTGTGTCCCTGGGGAGCACCTGCAAGAGGGTCAGCAAGCTTCTCCACTCGACCCATCTCCCGAGGCTTTTCCTTGCCAACATCCTGGACAGCGGGGAGGTGGCATCCGGGCAAAGCAGGGTATAGAGAAGCAAGGAACAACGCTCTTCAGTCTACTTATGGGCCCAGCAGCCCTTCGCGGGCTACTTTACAGCCTCAGCCTGAGGCCAGGCTAGCAGGAAAGGGCAAGAAGCTGAGGCTCGAGTGCTAGGCCCTAGAGTCACTCCAAGGAACCACAGCTTTGGGGGCCTGAGAGATGGGACAGACCAAAGGCTCTGGAGCGCCAAATCCTTCCTAGACTCTTGGCAGGCAGACGCCCTAGAAACCACGCGGACGGGAAATCACCGTTCTGAGGATAAACAGCATCAACACGATGCTGTCATCAGAATCTGTTCCCAGACAGCACGCACCCAAGTCATGAGTGGCCAAGGGAGGATGCCTCCTCCCCAGGGAGCAAACGGACTACCTGTGCACACACCTCAGGACCCCTCAAAAATCACACCAATGAACACAGAAAAGGAGCTTCAAGACCAGGAGGTGTCACCCAGGACAAGCGTGGGAGAGGAAAGGGGGAGCAGCGGTGCCAGCCAGAGCCCTCAGCGCAGTGAGGAGGCCGACACGCACTCTCCTCAGCCCCGTGGCGCTGCTACGACCCTTCAATCCTGATCTGTGCTCTCTTTTCTACTAACCTCTGAAAAGGTTTTGGGCAAGAGGGAGACTCACAAGGCTGGACTGGAGGAGGTCAGCCATGTGGATGACACAACTGAGTCACGCAGAACGCGGAGAACAGGAGCCAATGCTGCTTTCTCCCACCAGCACCCCCTGGCACGAACAGAGCTGAACTCTAC
>PVKS010033063.1:0-22041 GCA_004027875.1 Aplodontia rufa
CAATGTTTCAGTCCTCATTTAGCTTATATTCTACTGAGAAATGTACATAATTAGCATCTACTAATTCAGGATATAAAAGGGAAAAATAAATGGAGGGAGGAATTTAGGATGTTGAGTATTATCAAATTTTAGATAGGGTTATGTAGTAAATAATTACTGAGAAAGTTATTAGTGTGTGGAGTTGAAGGAAGTCAAGAAGCTTTCCAGGAAGAGCAACCATATATTAAAGAACCTAATTCATGAAGTTTCTTGAGTGTTGAGTAAACAGCAAAACAGTAAGAATGAAAATACTTTGCAAGAGGTAATTAAAAGATCAAAGCTGTCACGGTATGCAGACAGAGGGAGAGTAATGTGCACTAATAACTTTGACTTTCAGTCTTTTCTGAGTGTATTTCAGTGTGTTTTGAACCACGAAATGCCATGATTTGGAGTATGATTTGAAATGTCATGTGACAGCTATTTTGAGAATATACTGAACAGAAGCACACATTGAAAATAAAGATAATCTTTAGGAAGGATACACAATATTGGAGAAGAGCTAAGGGTGATTTGAACAAGGGACAATGATAGTAGAAATTTGCTATTACTGAAATGCCATATTAAAATAAACTATAGGGAATATAAAGAAAGCAGGAGCATTAATGATGATACCATGATTTAGGATTGAGCAAGATGAAGGAAGAAGTTGCCATTAATGGGGGAAGAATTTGTGGTAAGATGACAAAAATTTTTATGTTCAATGGAAATATAGATTAGGCAATTTAAGTGTTTATATCCTGAAATTCAGAGGAAGAATTTAGAACAGATATATAAATGGTGTGAAAAGAAAGATGGCTTCTGAAACACAAACATGGATAATATCACCCAGAGTCTGAACATAGCTAGATAAATCCTAAAAGCTGTATTTGAAGGAAATTCTGAAGAATTCTAAAATTTAGAGGTCTGATTTATTAGAAGAAATTAACAAAGGATGTAGGGAACTTCAAAACGGGTAAAAAATCAAATGTCGTATCCCAGAAGCAAAATGAAAAAAAATGATTAAATAAGAGCATGATTAATAAAGACCACCAATAAGTCAATCAAAATGTTGAATAAGAAACTATCATTGGTTAATCCATGTAGTGATAGCCAATGTTGAGCTTCACAATAACAGTTTTGGTAAAATCATAAGAAAAAAATCATGAATGGAATGAATTCAAGAGAAAATAGTAAGATTAAAAACACATGATATTCAGATACTAGAGTTACAACCCAAATAGATATAACCAAAAAATAACCTGGCCATGATTCATTATTGTTAAAATGCAAAAAATTCCAAGCAAATTGAGAATTTTAAAAGTTGTAAGAAAGAAAGGCCAAGTCATTTATAGAGTCAAAACTCTCAAAATAACAGATTTCTCAGCAGAAAATCTGAAGGCCAGTAGGACATAGTATGATGTATTGTAAGTACTAAAGGAAAAGAGTAATCAACTTAGATTACTATATCTAGACAAACTATCCTTCAGAGTAAAAAATGAAACAGTCTTTCCAAAAGATGCATAAATGAAAGGAAATCATGAGCAAAAAGCCAGCATTTCATAGGATACTAGAATAAATCCTACAAATAGAAGAACAAGATAAACACAACCAAACAAGCATGGGAATAATGAATCTCACCAGAATATTAGATAAGCAAATGAAAATGAGGACTAAACCAAATGTTAGAAAAAATAACAAAATTAAGGAATTAGTATATGACTTTTAATAGTAACTCTGAATGTAGATGACCTTAATTCTCCAATAAAAGTTTCCAACTGGAAGATTGAATTAAAAAACAAACCCAAATGTGTATAGCCTGCAGAAAACACACCCAACCGGGAAAGACACACACACTGAAAGTAAAAGCACAGAAAGTGATGTTTCATGCAAATAGTGTCCAAGAACAAACAAATAGCTATGGATTAGCTATTCCCTATGTGACAAGACAGACTTCAAAGCAAATTTCATTAGAAGACACTTTGCATTGATAAAGTCTATGAAAAGATGGATACTATATATTGATAAAGTGAACAATCCAACAAGATGATTTAATTATTGCAAAAATATGTGCTCTGAGGAATGATGCATCAAATTTCATTAAACAAACAACACGTAAAGGGTCAGTCAGTCCCAACACAAAATAAGTGGGTGACTTCAATATTCATCAATACAAAGGTAATAGAGACAAAAATTCAATAAATAGCAGAATGATACTACATTTATATCAAATGGATTTAAAAGATATCTATAAAATATTCCATTGAAAAGTGAAAAAACACATTCTGATAGTAGCAACTGTAACTTCCTCTAAAATAGATTACATTTTAGCCCATGAAGCAAGGCTTAGTGCGATTAAAAAACTAGAAATAATTCTCTTCATCTCATGAGATGATAATGAAATGAAATTAGGAATCAGTAATAAGAGATACTACAAAAAATTCACAGCAATAAATGAAAATGAAAACAAAGCATTCCTGAACTTTCAGATATAATGAAGAGAGTTCTAAGAGGGAAATTTATAGATATGGTTGCCTAACATTAAAAAAAATCAGAGGTATCTCAAATAGTCTTATGATGCATGACAAGGTGCTAGAAAAACAAGCAAAACAACCCAAAACCATCAAAAGGAATGATATAAGAACTTTCTGAGCTAAAGTTAATGAAATAGAGAATAAGTAAATAAGACAAAGAATTAATGATGCAAGGAGGCAGTTTTTTTTAAGAGATAGACAATGAGAGAGAGAAAGAGAGAATTAATTTTATTTAGTTTTTCATCTGGTTATTGTTACTTTGACACTTAGTTGTATGTGTGGTGCTGGGGTTTGAACCCAGGTCCTCATGCATCCCAAGCAAGCACTGTAACTGCTGAGCCAGAGCTCCAGATCCAAGAAGCAGTACTTTGAAAAAATAATAAGACTGAAAAATTCATAGTCCATGTAACCCAAAGAAGGAAGGAAGAGATCCAAATTAATAAAATTATATATTACAAAATAATATTGCAGCAGACACAACTGAAATTCAGAGAATTATTAGGATGATTTAAAACTTTTATTCTAATAAGCTAGAAAATCAAGAAGAAATGGATGTATTGCTTGACACATATGATCTAGCAAAACTGAACCAAGATTATATAAATCCTAAACAAATCAATGTGAAGCAATGGTTTTGAAGCAGTAATGAAAGTTTCTCAACAAAGAAAGTTCAGGACTAGATTGATTCACTGCTATATTCTACTGAAACTTCAAAAATCTAGTACCAAAAGTCCTCAAACTATGTGGCAATACAGAGTGAAAGAGTACTTCCAAAGTCATTCTAATAATACCCAACTATGTAAGTTAAATAAGGACACCTAATAAAAGAAAATTACAGGTAAATATATTTGATGAATATAGGTGCAAAAATCCTCAGTGAGATACTTACAAACTGAATTCAACAGAACATTATAAAGAATATGTTCAAGTTGATGTCATTCCACGGATGCAAGGAAGGCTCACCATACGCCAATCAATAGAAGTCATATGCTGCATAAATAGAAGCAAAGGCAAAGTCACCTCAACACATGCATAAAATTCAGTGTCCCTTCATGTTGTTGAGGAAACTCAGCGTTGAACAATCTTACCTCAACGGCATATTATCTACGACAAACCCAATGTCAATGTCACATTGAATGGAGAAACACTGAAATCATTTCTCTAAAACCAGCGGTAGCACAAGATCCCTGTTATCACCATTTTTATTCAATCTACTGCTTGAATTGCAGGCAGAGCATTTACGCAACAAAAGAAATGAAGGTATACAAATCAGAAAGAAGACATCTCTTTCTCTGTTTAGTGATGATATGATCCTACAATTCCATCTTGAATATTACTGCAATTAACTTGGAAGCTAAGGTGTCTCTTCAGCTAAGGGCTTCACTTCCTTTAAAAATGTAAGTTGATCATGCAGGTATCTTAAGCCACCAACATTTTCTCAAGGAACCGAGCATTCACATTTATTGTTCATGCATTCATGCACCAGCAAAGGGACAGTGTGCTCTACCTGGTGGGTACAAGATAAAGTCTGCTGTTTAGGCAGCTCCCAGAACTGACTGCATCCACCATGGTCATAGTATATGTGCTCCACATCCTACTGGCCCCCAGGGTTAGTGAAACCCTGCTGGACTCTCTACTCCATGTACACCACAGTCTACTACAGAACATTGGCTTAATGGAGAAACTCCCCAAGGAACTATTAATGTTCTATAATTTAGTTGTTACTACCATTTATTAACCCTGAAATTGAGTCAGTATCTTTATGCTTCAAAAAATAGCTAGCTGGGCATACCTATAATCCTAGTCACCTGGGAAGCCGAGGCAGGAGGATCCCAAGTTCCAGGCCAGCCTGGACAATTTAGGGAGACCCTTAACAATTTAACAAGACTCTTCCTCAAAAAATAAAAACAAAACAAACCCAGAAAATAAAAAAGAAACAGACTACATACATTGCTTAGTGGCAAAACACCCTTAGGATAATACTCAGTAAAATCAATCAATTAAACAAGCAGTTCATGGATAGGATTTCAAATATTCTCACCAAAAAGAAGAAAATATAGATGATTGTGGTAGAAGTAAATTAATTACAGCAATTTAAAAATTTCATAATGCATACATATATCAAAGCTTCATTTTGTACCCTATACATATATGCAATTATTTTCAATGAAAAATAAAATAAAACTTTAAAACATTTGAAGAGAAAAAAACTAATTTTCCTTAATTGAAAGCCCTTTTTCACAAATATTGATTGCTCCAAGGGCCTGAGCTGAAGCATTCATCCTGGTTTTATTATACAGTTGCTAATATGCTGAATGACACAATGCACCTGGTTTCTGAATCACCACAAAAGGTGTGATAATGAAAAGAAATACTCATTTCATGCAGCTCGATAACAAGTTTCAGTGCAAAAAGACGTAAATTTACACTTGACAGTGATTGTCACTTCCAACATTTTTACAGGTTTAGAGGATGTTGGCCTCTTCGTAATTTTTGTGATTTACTTTATTTCTTTAAAATTAAAGTGTCAAAATTGTTATGTCTAAAATAAGATAGCAGATATTGTCTTCTGCTATGAATGTTTGATGGCATACTTAATAAATTGGAGTTGGGACTGGAGCAGTGGCTCAATGACAACGGTGCTTGCTTAGCATGTGTGAGGACGTAGATTCAAACCCCAGCACCCTGTACACAACAAAGTGTCAGAGCAATGAAAGTCACATGAAAAAGTTAATAAAATTTAAAAAAATCAGAAATTTTCATTGTGAAAATCCACTGACAAAAATATACAGGACATCTTCAGAGGTAGTAGGGGGTTATTAAAGAAATTATAAATAATGATCTATATTTAATTTAAAACAATATTTTTTTAATTTTCTAAGTTTAAAAAAATGCTTTAATCAGTACTCCTTAGGGAAATGGCTGAATAATGGGTCAGGGAAGAGTAGATTCAAAACACTCTTGGGTTATTCTGTGAGGTTGGAAAGACATTTGGTGTCCCATAAATATGAAGGAGACATGTCAACAGGGCTCAGGAGCTAGCTAAGTGCACTCCAGGTGAGCACACGACATGTGGACAAAGTAATACAGCAGCAATAAATTTGAAACTCTTATGTGTAAATCTTGATAAATAACAAGTAATATTTAATTAGGAAGAAACCTAAGAAGTACTTTCATTTGCAGATCATGAGTGACACCAAGGGAATTTGTAGGTAATTCTTTAAAAAAATTATTCTATAATATCAAAATGTTGTCTGATGTGAATCTGATTTGAATGCTCCCATTGACATGCTGATTGGCAGTTTGAAGAGATTATGCTCAATTTCAAATTTATTTGATTTTTATATTATGTGCCATCATTGTATTTGCTTACGTTATAATTCAAAACAAGTATTATCTTAGATTTTACAGTTCCTGAATTTAATTATAATTTCAAAGACAGGTATGAAATGTTTGCATAACAAATGTATTATTTCTAGTGGTCATTATGACATGATGACTATCCACTACTAACCTTTTTTTATTTGTATTAATTTTATTACTTTTAAAAACAATTTATATGCTAGATTTTTCTTTTTATTGTTTTCCTCAATATTTGCAAACTATCAAGGAAATAAGTCAATTGTAAATTAGTTATTCATGACTAACATATTTCAGGAGTGGAATTGTGATACTAGACACCTTCCCTAATATTCACTTCCACTTTTCTTGATTTCATTACTTGTGGTTAATCACTTTCCAAAAATATTCAGTGTAAAATATGCAAATGAATAACTCATATGTTTTTCAAATTGTGTGATTTCTGAGTAGCTCAAAATCTCATACCATAACACTCAGGATGACCTGAAAATTTAATCACCCCTTTGTATAGTGTATCCACACTGTATGTGCTACCTGCCTGTTAGTCCTTTAGTAGTTATCTTGATTTTTGGATCAAATATTGTGGGAATCACATTGTTTTCAAGTAACCCTTCTTTTGCTTTATTTTTTTTTTAATTCACTCAACATAGTCTTACAAATAGGAGGGAACTTTTGCCACACAATCATCAATACATGCATAATGAAAGAGGAAGCTGAGTGTGATGCCAGTTCATGATCTCCCACTTTTGGGTTCCCCCGATCCCATGTTCCCCTACTTTACCCCTGTGTTAGTTGGGCTTCTCATGGAAGTCAAAGGTTCCCCACAGGGTTGATAAACCCCCTGCTCCCTCCCTCTAACTGTCTTGATATCACTTCAACTTCCACTCGCCCTCCCTGCACCCTTCCCTTCATCCCCCAGCTTCATAGACAAGGTTCCCTCTGCTCATGTAAAAATTCACCCATGTTGAGGTTATTAATAGCTTAGCCAACTTTCACTCTGTTTCCGATTATATGCTAGGTTCCACATATAAGAGAAAATATTTGGCTTTTGAGTCTCTGAGTTTGGGATATTTCATTTGGCATAATTTTTCCTCCTCTATCCTTTTGGCTGCAAATGCCATGATATCATTCTAATAGCACAGTAGAATTCCATTGTATATATGTACCACAGATTCTGAATCCATTTGTCCAGAGGGGAGCATCTGGGTTGGTTCCATATTTTAGCTATAGTAAATTGAGCTGCTATAAGCACTGATGGAGCTGTATCTCTGTAATATGCCGATTCTAGGTCTTTTGGGAAAATACCCAGGCGTGGCGTAGCTGGGTCATAAGGCGGTTCCAGCCCTAGTTTTTTAAGGAGTCTCCACACTGCTTTCCAGAGTGGCTATACAAGCTTGCAGCCCCATGAACTTTGTGAAAGTGTTCCTCTCTTCCTACAACCCCTCCAACATCTGTCATTGTTCAATTTTTCTTAACTTTTGCAACTCTGACAGGAGTGAGGTGGAATCTCAATGAAGTTTTAATTTGCATTTCTCTGATTGCTAGTGATGTAGAGCATTTTCTCATATATTTATGGGCTTTTTGGATTTCTTCCACTGAGAAATTTCTATTTAGCTCCCTAGCATATTTATTGATTGGATCATTTATGGTTTTGATGTTCAACTTTTTTGAGTACTTTGTATATTCTGGAAATTAGCCCTGTGTCAGAGGTGTGGAAGGCAAAGATTTTCTCCCATTCCATAGGTTCTTTCTTGACCCTCTTGAATTAATTATTTAGCTGAGCAGAAACTTTCTCGTTTAATGGCATCCCATTCATTTATTATTGGCTTTAATTCTTGTGCTATAGGAGTCTTATTAAGGAAGGCAGTGCCAATGCCTATGTCGTGTAGTGTTGATCCTATCTTTTTCCTCAAGCAATTGTATAGTTGCTGGTTTAATTTTCATATCCTTGAACCATTTTGATTTGATTCTTGTGCAGGGTGAGAGTTAAGAATCCATTTTCAGTTTTCTGCATATGGCTGTCCAGTTTGTTCAACACCATTTGTTGAACAGGCTATCCTTTTTCCACACCATGCTTTTGCCCACTTTATCAAATATCAGATGGTTAAAGATATGAGAGTTTGTCTCATTATCTTCTATTCTGTTCCATTGGTCTTTAATTCTGTTTTGATAATAATACTATGCTGTTTTTGTTACTAGAGCCCTATGGTATAATTTCAGGTCAGGAATTGTGACACCTCCTACTTCCTCTTTCTTGCTTAGTAATGTTTTGGCTATTCTGGGTCTTCTGCTATTGCATATGTATTTGAGAATTGCTCTTTTTTAAATATTTATGAAGAATATCATTCATATCTTGATGGAGATTGCATTGAATCTATATAGGGCTTTTGGTAGAATGGCCCATTTAACTATATTGATTCTGCCTAACCAAGAACATGGAATGTATTTTCATCTACTCAGGGATTATGGAATTTTCTTTTTTAATGTTCAATAGTTTTCATTGTAGAAGTCCTTTATATCCTCTGGTAGATTGATGCCCAAGTATTTCATTCTTTTTGAGAAAATTGTGAACGGGACAAAATTTCTGATTTCTTCTTTGGTGGAATTGTTGCTAGAGTATAGGAAAGCTAACGATTTTAATGCTGATCTTATAACCAGCCACTTTGTTGATATTGTTCATAAGCTCTAGGAGTCTTCTGGTTGAGCTTATTAGGTCTTCTAGGTATAGGATCATGTTATTGGCAAAAAGGGATATCTAGATTTCCTGTTTTCCTATTCAAATTCTTTTCATTTTCTTCTCTTGTCTGATAGCTCAGGCTAGGGTTTCAAGGACTATACTGAATAATAGTGGTGAAAGTGGACATTCTTGTCTTGTTCCTGAATTCAGTGGGAATGCTTTCAGTCTTCACTAACTATAATGTTGGCTATGGTTCTGTCATAAATGGTGCTTACAAAATTAAAGTATCTTCCTTTGATCTCTATCTTCTCCAGAGTTTTGACCATAAATGAGTGCTGAATTTTATCAAAGGCCTTTTCTGTGTCAATTGAGATAATGATATATTTTTGTTTTTTATTAAAGAGAGGGACAAAGTGAGAGAGAGATAGAGAGAAACAATTTATTATTTAGTTTTTCATGTGGCTTTCATTGCTCCAAGTCTTCATTGTGTATGTGGTGCTGGGGTTTGTACTCGCATACTCATGCATTGCTGTAACTGCAAAGCCACCAATCCAGCCCCAATTACATGGTATTTATTTTTAATTCTGTTTAAGTGGTGAATTACATTTAATGATTTGCATATGTTGAACCAGTCCTGTGTTCCTGGAATGAAGCCCACTTGATCATGATGTGTTATCTTCTTGATGTATTTTTGGATCCACATACCTAGAATTTTATTAAGAAATCTTGTGTCTATGTTCACCAAGGAAATTGGTCTCTAGTTTCCTTTTCTTTATATGTCTTTCTTGGGTTTTGGTATAAGGATTATATTTGCTTAATAAAGTGTGTTTGTAAGGGTTCCAGTTCTTTCAATTTCATGGAAAAGCTCATAGAGGATCAGTGTAAATTCTTCTGTAAAGTTCTGGTAGAATTCTGCCATGAGTCCATCAGGTCCTGGGCCTTGGAAGGCCTTTGATTGCTGTTTCGATTTCACTACCAGAGATTGGTTGGTTTATAATTTCAATGTCCTCCCATGTTAATTTGAGAATGTCATATGTGGCAAGATATTTGTCCGTTTCTCCCAAATTATCAAGCTTTGAGGAATACTCCTCAAATTTTTCAAACTAAATTCTGATAATCTTCTGGATTTCGGTTGAGTCAGTGGTGATATCTCCATTTTCGTCTTTGATTTTGCTGATTTGCTTCACTTCATTTTTCCTTTTGGTGCAGTTGGCAAGGGATCTGTCAATATTACTTATTTTTTGAGGAACCAACTCTTTTTTGTTGTTGATAATTTGTATTTTTTTTTGTTCTGAGTTTCATTGATTTCAGCTCTGATCTTAGTTATTTCCTGATTTCTATCAGGGTTTTGATTGAATTGTTCTTTTTATGTAGGGATTTGAGTTGAAGCATAAGTCTATTTACTTGGGCTCTTTCCTGATTTTTTGATGAAGGCACACAGTGCTATAAATTTAAGAATGCTTTCATACTATCCCAGAGATTTGAATATGCTGTTTCATCATTCTCATTCATTTTCATGAATTTCTTTATTTCTGTCCTCATTACCTCTTTTATCCATTCTTTGTTTAAGAGGGTGTTATTCAGTTTTCATGTATTTGAGTTGTTTCTGTTGTTTTTCTTGCTGCTAAATGCTAAGTTCATACCATTGTGGTCTGACAGGATACTTGTGACTGTATCAACTTTTTTATATTTTTTAAGGTTAGCTTTGTGGACTAGGATGTGTTCTATTTTGGAGGAAGATCAGTGAGTTGCTGAGAAGAAGGTAAACTCAGTCAATTTGGAATGGAATATTCCATCAATGCCTGTTAAGTCCAGTTGATTTATAGAGTTGTTTAGGTTAGAGATATCTTTTGTTTTTTTTAAAGAGAGAGGGACAGTAAGAGAGACAGAGAAAGAGAGGAACAACTTTATTTAGTTTTTCACATGGCCTTAGTTGCTCCAACACATAGTTGTGTACATGGTGCTGGGATTTGAACCTGGGTCCTGGTGCTTGCCAGGCAAGTGCTGAAACCGCTGAGCCACCGCTCCAGCCCTAGAGATATCTTTTTTGATTTTTTGCTTTGGTAATCTGTCTATTATTGTTAATGTTGTATTAAAGTCCCCCAGTACTATTGTGTTGAGATCACTGAGGGGTTGAATGTCCTTGAGTATTTTTTTCCATATATTTTGGATGGTTGCATTTGGGGGTGTAAATGTTAACTACCATTATGTCTTCTTAATGAATCATTCCTTCTACTGTGATATGGTGACATTCTTTGTCCTTTCTAACTAGTTTTTGGTCAAAATTAACTTTATTGGATACAAGAATCACAAAACCAGCTTGCTTTTTTTGGCTACAAGCCTGGTAGATATTTTGCCAACCTTTACCTTCAGTCTGTGTCTATTTTTGATTGAGAGGTGTGTCTCCTGTAGGCAGCATAATGTTGGAATTTGTTTTTTGACCAAGTTAGCCAATTTGTGACTTTTGATTGGGGCATTGAGTCCGTTCACATTCAGAGTTAAAATAGATATGGGATCTGGGTGCCTGAAATTGTGGCTATTGCTGTGTTTTGCACCATCTTGGATGTTTTAGTGTGTTTTGTGATTATTGACTTTCTTCTGTTTATGTGCTTTGACAGTTATGTGTGTGCTCCTCTGAATGAAATATGTCCTTGAGAATTTTCTGTAGCACAGGCTTTGTGTTCATGTACCTTGCTAGCTATATTGAATTTATCATTGAAGTATTTAATTTCCCCATCACATTTAAAGCTGAGTTTTGCAGGGTATAGTATCTTTGACTAAAAATTGTTTTCTTTCAATTTTGAAAAATATCATTCCATGCTCTCCTGGCCTTTATTGTCTTATGTGAGAAATCCATAGTAATCCTTATTGGTCTGCCTCTGAATGTGATTTGGTGTTTTCCCTTGCTGTTTTAGTATTCTTTCCTTGATTTCTCTGTTATTCATCTTATAAATGGTGTGTCTCCGTGAATTTATCATTTTTTTGGGTCTGTTTGGTGTCCTTTAAGTGTCTGAATTTGATTTTCTGGAACAATTCTAATATGCGGAAAATTCTCCTTGGCAATTTCCCTCAGAGAATTCTTAATGTCCTTTGTTTGATGTTCAATGTTTTCTTCAATACCAATTACTTTCAAGTTATTTCTTCTCATCTAATTAAACACTACTTGGAAGTCCTGATCATGCTCAATAAGCTTCTTTTCTTGTCTGTCCTCCTTGAAATCAACATTGTTCAACCTGTCTTCATTGTTTGATGTTCGTTCTTTGAGAGCTGAGGTTCTATTTTCTACTGAGGTTACCCTAGTGTGAGTATCTTCCAATGAGCTTTTGATTTTGTTGACAGTATTTTTCAATTCTAAGAGCTCTGCTATGTCTGTTTTCATAATGTCTAGCTCTTTATATATGTGGTCTCTCATCTCCTGGAATTGCTCTCTTATCTTTTTCTTCAAATCTTCTTTTAATTCTCTGTTTGAATTACTAATCATGCTGTTGATACATTTTTGTAGGTTTTTATCTTAGACCCCACCCATGGAATCCTCGGTAGGGAGATGTGGGGTTGAGGTGGAAGACTATTTCCCTTTTTCCTCATTTTCAGTCATAGGGAGTTTGGCTTGAGGTACAACACTGAATATTTCTCTCAGGGGCTTTACTGATGATATTGGAGTTTTTTTATCACTTTGATTAGTTGGGCTGGGGTACAATTTGGGTAACACAGTTCAATGGCTGGCACCCCAATCTGTGAAGTATTGGGGACCTTTAGGTTTTCCAAATTCTCAGGGGAAAGAGGGTAGAAGACAATAAGAACAATCAATGCATACAACAGACAATGTCAACTGTGGCTGTTACACTGTTGATTAGCATCTATAGGAGCAATCAGACTAGCAGTTTTCTTTCATGAGAGCTCTCACACTATATTTGGTTAGCAAGGAAACACCTGTTTTCAAATATGGTGTTCACTTCAGTTTACCAGGACCTCTGTAGGTGAGGGGGGGAAAAGTCTAGAGAATAAAGGGAATGTGGTAGGAAGGTAGTGTGGAACTTTTGAATTATGATGTAATGCTACAAGGTAGTATAGATGATGTAGAGTATTCTGCTAAAAATAAGGAAAAGATAGAAATTGGATGAGAGTGGGGTAATGACAGTGAGGGAGGATGAGAGAGATCAGAACACAGTTTAGGAACTGACAGAGTAAAGGGAAGAAGAGGGTAGTAGAGACTGTGGGTCTTTTCAGCCTAAGGAGACTGAAGACTAGTTTGCTATATTGAAGACAGCCACAGGTCAAACCCCAGCAATATGGACACAGCAGTCAACCACAGAAATCACAGTGACAGTAAAAAACAATCACACAAACAAACAAAGAAAAATGCATACACTAAGGAACACCAATTTCAAGAAAAACAACAGCAAAATAAAAGAAAAAAGGAATTGGAAAGGTTATGAATTATTACCATCGAGGTCAAAATGTACCATAGGGGTATGTGTTCATAACTGATATCTAGGTGGAGTCTCTAATCAGGTTGAGTTTGTTGGAGGGAATGAATTTTGGTGATTTCAGCTGACAGTGAGATTTCCAGGAGGCCTCCCCGTGATTTTCTCCTGTAGAGGGGTTGCAAACATTAACCTTCCCTGCTTCCTGTGAGAACAGACTTCAGGATTACCTGAGTTGCATTCTTGGGTAGTTAAGTGTCTGCCTGCCCATACTCCTATCCCACTTCAGCAGGGGACCCAGGGGCCACTGGGATTCTTGTGGATTCTATGCAGCTATAAGAGACTCTTGCTTTTCCAAGGAGAGTGACTGGCCTGAACTGAACTCATCCAGGACTGTTATCGCCACACTCTTGGGTGTCTTGAGGTCCCCACTTGCCCCAAGAGATGATGTGTGGGGCAGTCACAACCCCAGCAAGGGGAGGCAGGCATGAAGGAGACACCAGCCCAGGTAGACCAGTGTTTGTGGTGGTCTTAATTGCAGTTACCAGTAGGAAGAAACCCAGTCCCACTTGGAGAGCCCAGGACCTATGGGATCGCTTCTGTACACAGAACTCAGGGTCAGAAAGTAAAGCAAAGCACTGTATCCAGGCTGCTCCTTCTGTTCATAGGTCCCTGAGGCTGAAACTAGCCACTGTCTTGCCTAAGAGCTTCAGGCAGTATCTATTTGACCTGCAGGCTGAATACCCCCAGATTGATTAGGTTCTATTGAGCAGAATCCTGGTCATGGACTCCATCCACAGTTCCAGGGGTGTGAAAGAGGGTGGGCAGGAAGCCTCTAAACATGAGTCCCTCCACCAGTCTGGTGGGTCTTCCAGGCCCATACAGAGCTGACAGTCAAAACACTGGAGACCTGGGAGCTGTTCCTCTGGACTGAGCTTCCTATTCCGCTCTGTATCTGGTGGTTTGGGGTTCACTGTTCACGTAGTGGTTTCTCTTATTACCCTCTGGGAGGTTTCAAAATGGCAGAGCCACCCCGCTTCTTCATGCAATCAGATTCAGGGGACTGTAATTTGTGTGTATTAAAGTAGTCCCGTGGTTCGAGCCCTTGCGCTTGGGAGTCCCATGCTGAGCTTCCACTGAGTGCTCACTGCTATATCTGAGTTTATTTAAATGTGTGCAGCTTCCTCCCCTCTGGGGCAAATTCCCCTCCAGCTGGAACTTTCAACTTCTCCACAACTCCATGTCACTAAACTTCCTTACTTGGATAGTAATGAATTTGGGGAGAAATTTGCTGTTCACCCACCTCACAGTAAGGCACTTCTCCCACCATCGGCGTCCTACATTCAAGGAGAGATTTTTTTTCATTCAGCACTGCCATGGTCGCCATGATGAAACTCACTACTTAGCTTTTTTTTTTTTTTAAAGAGAGAGGAACAGTGAGAGAGACAGAGAAAGAGAGAAACAATTTTATTTAATTTTTCACATGGCCTTAGTTGCTCCAACACTCAGTTGTGTACATGGTGCTGGGGTTTGAACTCGGGTCCTCGTGCTTGCCAGGCAAGCACCGAAACCGCTGAGCCACCGCTCCAGCCCCACTACTTAGCTTTTAACATTACATCTGATATCAAGGTTGTTGATAGAAATAATTAACGGGATATTTATTTACGTATAATTATATGTAATTACTATCAATTAACTCTTATGTAAATATATGCATATTATATCTTTGCAAATATTTACATGAATGAATTAAATAAAAACCATATGTAACTAATTACATATAGTATATAAATACTATATATATAAATACTATATAACATAATTAATTAATATGTATGAATACATAACAAGCACAATTAATATCATCTGTTAAAGAATGTACTCTGCATTTACAGTGCTCACTTGGCATGCACAAGTACACGGGTTCAAACCCAGCACCCACATACACAACTGAGTGTCAGAGCAATGAAAGCCATGTGAAAAACTCAATAAAAATTGATTCTGTCTGTCTCTCTCTCTCTCACTGTCCTCTCTTTAAAAAAAAAAAGAAAGTATAAATGTATAAAACTGCTGTATGTGTACATTGTATGTATAAAATTAATTTATATATATAAATATACAACTATTTGTATCTTTCATAGTTTTATTCTCCTTTTATTGCTTTCTTAGAAAAATAGATATAGGACACTGCATAGATGTGATCCCCAAAATGCCCCGTTACACTGTAGCTTTGCAAAGCCCTTTGTAGTGGTTGAATTGTTGATTGAAAAGCCCCATTCCCATTTTTATTTACCTATTTTCTGTAGGTAATTGCAGTAATGGATTTGGTAGGTCTATCATTAAAGTTTTTACCTTAGGAAATCTTGTGATTTTCCTCAACTAAACATTTTTTTTAATATCTGTGCATCTTGGTGCTTATCTGACTGGATGATTCTCACTACTGTGTAGTATTCCATAGTGGATGGGTGAGTAGGATCCTCACTCTATTAATTCCAACACTAATGAACTGCTCACTTGTTTCAACATCTCCTAGCCCCACCACAGACACGATTAGATGACTGCATAGGTAAACTTCTAGGACCTGTGACAATGAGGGATTTGATTAAAAGTGTTCCATCCAGAAGATGCTGCATTTAGTACCATGATTATCATACTTTGTGTTTTGAATTAATGTAAGCACTCAATCAAATAACTGAGTCATGTAAGATAAGTGAGAATAGAAAGTCAAAAAAGAAAAAGAACAAAAGAAAAAGGAATTGTTTGCAAAGAATTTTTCCCAAAGTTAATGTTTTAATTGTTGTCAAAAACTGTTATGAAAAAAATCTATAAAATTAGAATGTTAATTATTAAATAAAAATCTTAAATAATCTTGATTGTGAAATCATCTCATCCATAAAATATCAATGAAATTGAGTTTCTTGAGTATTGATGATGAGTTGTAAAAAAATAATCCCTCCAATAGTAGGGTATACTATTGTGGTATTATGATTTTACCCTATATTTATTTTAATAGCAATTAAATACTTTAACACATTTATTTCCATTCACGGAAGGTAAACAAGTATTTTTAAAATTGCAGAAACTCTATTTAATTGTAGGCAATCATAAAAAAATGTGATTTTAAAGCATATTGGAGATGCTAGGATTTAAGCTTTAAGGATTCTTAAGACCTCAAAAATTTTGCCGGACAGTGTGCACATAGATACACACTTTTGCAATCAGCTGTCTTTCTTTCTATGTGTGTGTGTGTGTGTGAGTGTCTGTGTGTGTGTGTGTGTGTGTATTTGTGTGTGTGTTCTACCAACAAGAAATAGCATTGTAAATATTTTTAAATTATGTGATTTGCACATGATTATGCTGAACTGACATAGTGGAACAGTGTATTTGATAATTTGAAATAAGGCTAGTTATAGCTGTAAGGAAAAGAAAAAACACATGTCTTCTAACTTGTCAGAAATATTTTTCTGAGATTTATAAAAAGTGAAAATTTTGACAGTTCCCCTGAAGTTTTGGCAAGGGCAGAAGGTATTTCTTGAAAGTAAAAACTGCCTTTTATCTTGGAATTACATAGTCAAAAAATAAAATGCAGCGAGGAGCAGGAAACGCAAGGTTTTTCCCTTCTTTTCTGTAAATAAATGTCAAATTTTCAAATACCCTGTTTGTGACCTTACCCATAGGAAATCACTTTAGATTTGGTTAATATATGATTTTATAAGCTGCCAAAATTGCATAAATGTGAATTAACTTAATGCATAGAGAACAGCCTGATACCTCTGAACATTTACTGAATACCAAGATGCTACCACACGTCAGGTGGTTGTATCGCATTCTGCAGTCCCGTAACTCTTCGTGCTAGATAGAACCACAGTTCCATTTTCATTATTTTGTCTTTTCCCAATTGTGTGAGTCACTGTTTCTTTTCGCAGTATACTTTGAGATTTTTGCCTGTTGTTAAAATTATGAACTTTATGCAAATTGTATCTCATATGTTTTCTTTAGCATTTTTCTTTATTTTTCTTGAATTTCTCACTATTGAAAAAATAACTCATACATGTGAATTTCACTGATATTTAGTAGAATTTGTACTATTTTAAGAACTACATCTCTTTTCGAATTGCTTTCTAGTTTTTAAAGTATTAGTTTTATTTGTTCTTTTTAAAATAAAATACTATTTATTGCTATTAATTTGTAGGAGGTGTTTAGAGTCCCGGGGGGATAAATGGTTTTGTATATATATATCTCGTGCTGGTTTTGTTCCTCTAGAGAACCCCGACTAATACACTGTGATTCGTGGGGTACAAGGAAGGAGCAAACTTAGAGCCAAGCTCTGTCTCCCAAGAGGCTTCCATGCACCTGGCATAGTTCCTGAATAATGTGCTTCCTCGTGCTATGATGCCCTTTGGTTTTCAAGTGCTTGTGAAATGTTTTCAGAAGGATACCATCCATTCTGAGGGTTCTATACTTCATCAGACAAAGAGGTTGAAAATATCGCTGTTAATAATGTCTGTTTCCCATCCCTCCCTGGTCTTCACCAATTACTAATTCTAAGTGTTTTACAGTAGGTATTTTACCTGGAACATACATTGCCTTACAAGTTAGATTTTTTTCTTAGCTTTTCTGTATCCCTCTTTAGGCGCAGTTTCTCATCGATATCATTCTGAGAGCATCGTGTCCTCCTAATTCCAAAAACGCTTGGTCCAGGTTTATCTTTTCCTCAAATCTCACAAAGACAGAAGCATGTCAGCACGCAGACTGCTGAGTGACCAAGATGTTGACGCTCTCGTGTGTCAAACGTATTCTTTTGAATATTGTGGTAGAATGCTTTGAGGAACAGAACTTCCTTGACTAATGTTTTACATTTTCTCTTTGTGAGCTTCACTTAACATCTATCTATCCTTAAAATGCTGCAGGTCGCTTCACACCTTTCGGACTCCTCCTGCAGTTGGCTTTTGTGTGCTCTTGCACAAGAGCACAGGGAGGAGTGAGAGGAAAGAAAGACAAGGGCAGCTTGGGAAGCCGGTCTGGGGGTGTTTGTGGGGCCATGGGCGAGCTGCAGTCTGACACCCACAAGGAGCCCAGACTCAGGGCCAGGGGCAAGTCCTCCTGCGGCCAGGTTTCCCAGCAGTGGAGCACTGTGGCCCTTGAGGACATGCCCTCCCTCGGGAAATCAGGCATTTGGCTGAGTGTCCTTTCTTCAGCAGAGAGAGGTCTCCTCCTTCATGTTTGTTTGCACCTCCTGGGAGCACGATTGACAGCGGCAAGACCCAGATGTGCTCTGTTCCAACCGCAGCATCTTGTGCTGCTCCTGGAAGCTGAAGCTGCCGTAGATAGAGCTGGGATTCTGCCATCATTGGCATTACATAATGCAAATTAATGTGCTATTTAAAAGATTACTCTTATATGACTCTAAATAATGTATTTGAAAAATGTCCATAAAGTATTTTGCTTGTTTTCAGGGTCCACAAATGATCTGCTTCCTAATTCTTGCCGAATATTTTTGTCTCCCTGAGCCTGTCCCCAACTGTGTTGCACAATAACAGTTCTTTTATAATTAAATATTCTCTGGGAAACAGCAGCTAAAGGCATTAATATTTAAACATTCCATGCCCTATATTTTGTGTTTTGCAAAAGCATCATACGAATCCAAGAGGTTATTTTTCCTTTATTGGAATATCAACTGAACTCCAAAGTTAGGTGGGACTTTCCTGTGTCTTCACTCGTCTGTTCCTTTCTGTTAAAACTTTATTTTGACATTTTCTTGTCTATAAGAACTAAGCTCTTCACTGCATAGATAACTTTCTAGCAAGCTGCAGCACACACTCATTTCTAATCCGTTCACCAGCACACCCCATTTTTTTCTCTTTAGACAAAAGGATTCCACTTCCGAGCCTGTCACCAATGGGCCTGTACATGGGGACTGCTCTTCCTCCTTCAGAGTGACAGACACTGTCAGCACCTGTGATGAGCCATGCTTCCACGGAGAGGAAGCCACATCAGTGTCCTCCAGCCTGCAATGTTACTACATTCTAAAGTCCCAGGAGGGTTTGTCGGAAGGGCAGCAAATATGTGTGATTAGACCCAGAATTAGGGGGCAGCTGCCTCTGCAGAGCACATACCCTCTGTCTCTGCTTACACTCACGTGTAGTGTGTGTTGCCCATGAGCACAGCGAGGTGATTCCATCTGATATCCGTAGCCATCAGCAGGGATGCTGAAGGACGGGTCTGCCGCTTCCTCCCAGGGACTGAGTGCACCCTCTTCCTCCTGAGGATGACCATGATGAATCACAATGTCCAGAAGTGTAGCCGTGTCACCTCTCACATCACAGAGCTGAAGGAGAGCCGGTGTGGTGGCAATAACCCAATAATGTAAGAACCCCAGAAATGTGTTAACCGATGTCAATCACAGGTATCTCGTGTTCGTTTTCCATAGGTAGAGGTATTTTTTTCATATTTTAAGATACTCAGTGCAGTTTTGTAAAAAGGGCTTAAATACATTCATTGCTAAGAAATTGTGCTCAACGTGAAAATTAAATCAAGAGTAGTATGTGTCATGTGTACCTCACTCTTTCTTCTACACTATCACATACAATATATTTTATTTTGAATTTCTTGAAAGAAAATCCCTTTGTAAAAAGGAAAGTTAGATGCCTTTGCCTCTTCGGTGTGTTTGAATCACTACGTATTTACCCATTTGTCATGGTAGTAAGTGTTGGATAAAACCTGTTTAGTTATTTACAAGTTTTAGAGTTAATATTTAAGTACAGAAAATCACTCATAAACTTTGTGACAAAAATTATAAAAAATGCTTTGGTTACTTTAAAATATATTTTCAGTTTCTTGCTACACCTAGGTTATTTAATAGAAATAAAGACAAGAAGAGATTATTTGATTTAAGATAAAAAATTTAAGGTACATTTATAAGACATAATAATAAAGAGTATCCTTAGGAAGTCAAACCTAAATAAGAGAGCTAAGTAAAGATGCTCTCAATCAAACTTTTTGATAGAATATCCTTCTGTTCTATAAGTGAAAAACATCTACTCTACAGCTCAATTAGAAGAAATATCTCTTAGAGAATGGATGGTTGCACCTTAAAATTAAATAAAACACCAAAATTCATTTCAGGAAAGCGTAGGTGGCATAGTTCTAGAAAGACCATCGCATGGTGCAACAGCACAATGGTGTGCTTGAGATGGAATAGGTTCCATGGTACTAACTGGCTCAGAACTAACTGAGAAACCATTCAAAATCCTTTATATATTGCAGCAGAAATGGAAAACACAGGCTTCCTACAGGCATAATGGTGAGAAACACTGTGGCAACAGAAGTATGTTGGCTAAGCTAGAGAGGTGTACACACACACACACACAACACACACACTCACACAGGCAGGCACATGTACAAACACACATGTACACACATACACACACCACACGCACCACATACACACACGGAGATACACATGCACACACACATGCACACACACACATGTACAAGCACACGTGCGCACACACACTCTAAAAGCGCTAGGTAGCTCACTGGGACCAAGGAGGTTCTTCTGTTAGTGGAGGTCATAATTATGTCTGTCTTCTCTCCTATATAGGTTTCATTTAAAAACAAAGAAAAAGAGCCAAATTGAATCCATGAAATTTCACTGTAAGCTAGGCTCTGAAGGAAAATGTGAGAAACCATCAGATTTGAAGGATGCCACACAATCAGAGGTCTTTGTCAACGTAGGAATAGCTTTGAGGCAGAAATATAATAGTTCAGCAAGAAGAGGCAGGATCCACAGGGAGAGCTGAGAGTTGGGTGTGGGGCAGTAACTGGAGGAAAAGGGAGTGGTGGGAATGAAGTCCTTCCTTCAATGGAAGGAGTTCAAAAAGAATATCGTGGGCTGGGACCACGGTGAACACAAAGTGCGACAAACCTGGATAGCACCTATTTAAAGGCAAGCAAATAATTTCATTGGAATAAAAAATGTAGAAATAAAAAGTATTGAATAAGGATTTTGCAAATAAAGTAAATTAAGATAAAATATTTAAGGCAAAAAAGTGAGTACAGCAGTAACTATAAGTGACGCAGAAACTCCAATAAAAACTCCCAATATTTCAGACAAGGTAGATAAATTTTTTCACAAAGCAACCAAAAGCTATGCTTCATGCTTTAGGAAGATCGTGAAAAGATTGACACAGGATTTATGTAAGCCCATCATAAGGGAAGGAAGCAGAGAGGGAGGAGGAAGAGAGGGAGGGAAATGGAAGATGGAAAAGCCACAAAAAACAAATGTAGAACGAAACTATCTGCACCTAACATGAGGAGCATTACACACCCACGTCTCATAGCAAAAGCAACAAACAAACAAATAAACAACCGACTTTGGGGATTCTGAATAGTAAGTGCATAACACGCTGTTCTCAAATTTAGCAAGAACGGTTGATCCTGGGCAGTCATTGCTTGTATTGTAGTTTACAGATCTACAGAGTTCTATGTGTTCTGAAAATATGTAGAGTCATTTAAATATATTTAAAGTACCCTGTACAATAATTTCATGATCATAAACACAAACTGTACTACACTTACTCAAAAGTGGGACAACTAAATAAAATGTCAAAAGGTTGGGGGATCAGAGAGGGAGGAAAGATAGGAAGGGATCTAGGGATACTATCAACAATGTAGCACAATCTTTGCCCCGACTCAGAAGTCAAATGATATTTATGCAACCTCTCAATTCTCAAAAATTCACAATCACACATGTGTGTATATATATATATATATGTGTGTGTGTGTGTGTGTGTGTACATATATATATATATATATGTACACACACATACATATAGACACATATCTGTTATGGGGGAATGATATAGAAGAATTAAGAGACTGGGTTTTGGATAATGTGGGGGCAACTATGCTCTAGGATTGAATGCATATCATAATGTCACTTTGTATGCACTTATGATTGTACAGCAACTCAACTCCTTAATAAAAATTTTTAAAAATAAAAATTAACATAACCAGACTACAAGAAAAA